>CM050209.1:6567500-6730000 GCA_027475355.1 Coilia nasus
GTGTGTGTGTGTGTGTGTGTGTGTGTGTGTGTGTGTGTGTGTGTGTGTGTGTTTGTGTGTGTGTGTGTATGTGTGTGACAGTTTGATTTCTCACCTAGCTGTCTCCTTCCACTCCATCTCCTGTCCATCCACAGCGAGCAGCTCATCCAGCTCGGTGAAGAGCTGTGGAGGTGGTGGTCCACTGTCCTCCTCTCCCAGCATGAAGCGAATACGCTCCGCTGGAGAGACTGTAAACACACACACGCACGCACACACACACACACACGCACGCACACACACACACACACACACAACCACACCTCCATTAAAAACCTTAACACAGGCCCCAGTTTCCTTCACATTAACATATTAAAGTTCAGAGTCAATATGAATGTCTGAATCTGAGGAACACCAACAGTGGTGATTCTGTGTCCACCTAATAAACGAGAAAAAAAAAAAACATTTTAAGTTTGCCAACTTCTTGGAAAGATGTCCCGACATGGGATGAGCTCAAGAAATAAAAAGACAATTTAGCTTTAAAGCCATGGACATCTCAACTGCACAGTATTCACTATGCATGGTCATAACACTGTGATGGATAATTTTCTCATCCTGCTAAACTATGAGACTATTCCACAATTCTGGTGACCCGGGTTTCCTTTCCAATCCTACCCCGTCTCTTTCTCACACTCATTTGCTGTCACTCTCCACTGTCCTATCAAATTAAAGGCAGGGAAAAAAAAGCCACAAGACTGCCGAAAGGAAGAATCTGAAATTCTTCTGGTAACTCTGTGTGTATTCCTTAACCTGACTACTGTCTGTCTGGGCCATCAAGGCCCGTGATAAAGTCTCAGGGGTTACCCTGTACTTTCCTGTTCCCAAGCTCTGTTTCCATGTGTCTGTGGCATGTGGCTCATCGAATTCAAACCAGCTGAACCATGATCGGTACACAATGATCAACAAACACCACAATAGAATTCCTGTCAAACCTCTGTGACTGTTATAAGGAAGAAGACGACACTGTGAAGTCAAGGCACCACGCTGTACTTTCCGGGCACAACGTGGACAGACAACATGTGACAAGAGATATTAGGTAACAACGGTACAAATCTTAAATGTGTCAACATGGTTTGTGTATTTACTGATTTTGTACTTAAGTCAAAGCAAAGATCTTCACACAAAAACACTGGAACAATGAACTGATCAAATGTCCTATGTCCCTTCAGAATACACATAGGTTATGACACTTGGGCCATTCCCTTCACTGTTGTTCTGATAATCAGCTAAGATAAAGCTGGTCGAGAACAAATATTTGATCCATGGACTATTAGGAAATGCGTGACGAGGGTGAGTGGTGAAATCATATAATGTGTTCTGCAGCTGGAGAAGCTTCTGGGAACAGAGCCACATACCAGACAACTGTTTTGGAAAGACACAAATCAGAATCAACATGACTGATTCCCAACTCCCCCTCTATTTCAGTGGAACTAGCCCCACTAAGTGTGTGAGTGAATGAGTGAGTGAGTTTGTGTTCACACTGTTACAAGTCAGGTTCATCCCAAGGTTTAGAGTGATGTGTTATCAAACACAACCTTATCTGTGTTTCTTTTACACACATGTTCGAGTGGAGAACTTCACACCGCCTGAAAAAATAAACAGGATTAAGAGAATAATGCCAGAGGCCAAAACAAGGAGGATGAGTGTTCTTGTGTATGTCTATGAAAGGCATTCTCCAACAGCAAACTGTCTGTCGCTAACCATACTCACTTCACACCTAAGCTACACTGACAATGCCTCTTAGCATAGCAGAGGTCATTATAGTTCCTAAGCTGCTTCAGTTCCAGTCTTTCCACATTGACGTTGGTTTCTGCATCTTTTCACAGTCAGTGAAATATTCACCTAGCATTATAGGGAACCAGCAGAGGTGTCAACTCCATATTCAGAGAGTAGAAGTCCTTAACACAGATTTTTTGATACCTGATGATTTGTGACCTCACTAGAATTAGCTAGGTCACAAATGGTTCTATCAAATATGTGGCAGTGTTTTACTCCCTGAAGCCAGAATTGACACCTCTGCATAGAAATATTCACAATCTCTAACTATATAAACATTATATTTTTAAACAAAACTTTAGGTTAGGGTTTTACTGTGTTTAGGTTATATTGAGTTATTAAGAGTAATGTGCAACTGTCAGCTATGTAGAGGTGAACCTAGGGTAAGGGGCAGAAGCAGCGACAAAAGATGGCAGGCAGTAGCATACAGACCAGAGCCAAACTAACAAAGAGCTGCCAGTCTGTCCCTCACCCATGTCGGCTGGGCTCCATCGTAGTCACGCAGCATGGCGTTCAAAAATCCATCAACTATTAATGTTTATGTGTTTGTGTAAAGGGTGTGCATAACCTGTTTTGTAGAAAGGAGGAAAAATGCTACAGGCTAAAGAAAGGACATCTGTGCTTAGATTAGCGTAACCCATATCGGAGAGAGACACAAGAGGAGAAAGGAGGGCAAGACAGGATAACAGACTTGGCTAGTCAATGAAGGGTTGCCATGGGTTGCAGATGCCATGTCTGTTAAGGGTTTGAGCCAAGCATCCACTGTGCTAACTCTCAGTTTAAACCTTATTATCTTATCTTATTATCTTTTAGGCACTGTAGCTTAGCTGGCTCTACCTAAGGACAGAAAGGACAGACCAAATGATTACTTTGTCCTTATGAAAATGTAAATTACAAATAGCAACGTACGTTTGTAGTATATTGCCAGCTTTCTGTACTTACTGTATCTGTATTAACCCCGCAACAGCAATCTTTTAGATATTTTGCTAAAACGATTTCTGTTTTACCCTGTATATAGCCCATATTGTGATTCAGTGGTTTTAACATCACTGAAATTTACATCATCCCTTTGGCCTTTCTTTTATAAATATTTCAAAGTACTGAAAAGACCAACATCTAGGGCATCCCATAAGATAACATCTTTTAATTAAAAATGGTAAATTAGGTTTGACTTCAAATGCAGCAGAGGCAGTAAGCTATGCTTAAGACGTGCTAAAAGCTAACATCTCTGCCATACTCCCTGCTGGCTTCTAACTCCACAGGTAAGTCAGCCTTAAGACTGCTTGAGTCATCAGTGGGAGTCCTGGATCTATTCTTGGAGCAGGTCTAATCTCGGGCTCTATAAATACAGTCACACATATAGCCAACATGCAGGACACTGACAATACATGATGCTACAGAAAGCCTGATGATTATACACATACCTCATACTTATTTTATTTTTATGCTTTCACACTCTTTTGTGCTTTTATATAATGTTTTATTTTAAGCACATTGTGTGTTAAGCACATTGAATTGCCTTGGTATATGAAATGCACTATGGAAATAAACTTGCCTTGCCTTGCCAATGCAATAATTCATTTAAAATTAATCAGGTAATTAATTACATGATTTATGGACTACTAACATATGAACTAATAACACATTACCTGTGTCTATGTACATGTTTGACTTATCTGTTTTTGTTATTCCATTCCCACAAGTCAGTCAGTATGTAGAGGGATGACATATTTTTGTGTGTATAATATTTATCAGCACTATGCGAAGTCACATGTGAACAGCTCTCTGTCTGTGAGCAGATGTTAACAGAGAGGCTCAATGGTTTAAGTGCTTGTGGTCAGTGTTACAGAGTATTTCTGAGAGCTCCTCGGCCTCGGAGCTCCAGCCCACCACAGCTATCTGGGCCTGTGAGCTACGATGTCCCAGGGCTTTTGCAGGCCACAGACCTTGGATATCCACGTTGTGAATCAACAGCTAAAAGTCACACCTCCAACGAGGGGAGAGGCTGTCTATTTGGCAACACAGCGCCAAAAAGGGTGAGAAGGACTTCACCTTCCTCAACCTAAACAATCAATCTTTGATTGTCAGGGGACCTAACAGACAAACACACACACAGTCTCTCATTCACACACTCACACACACACACTCACACACACACACACACACACACACACACACACACACACACACACACACACACACACACACACACACAGTCTCTCACACACTGACGCAAACACACACACACCGCTATAATTTCACACAGGCAGCTACACTAACATAAAGGTAACTAAGTAACCAAACTGAAACCGTGATAACAATAAACCACCTCTTCACTGAGCACACAGTGTGCCCATTGACAAATCCCATGTCACAGTTCAAGGTAACTTTGAGAAAATTTCCACACAGCCTTTAAAGGAGAACTTCGGTGTAAAATGAAAATTGGCATGTTAAAACATCATACCGAGTTGGTATGTGTACTGGGGAGCAAATTTGATCTAGCCTGTTGCATTCAGAGTTTAACTATTTTTTATCGTTTGTCCCAGAAGGCTAACAATGGAAGTGGTAGGTGCCCTCAGACGAAGCATGACGACTACGCTATTTTTAAACCATTAAAACAGCTCGAAGAAACTCCACACTCCATCGGTAGTACAACACAGGTCCTGACATTAAAAACGAGGCACTGAGAACTTTGTAAGTGTACACAACATTTATTAATAAAATAGTTTTGACAGGCAGTACCTTGCTGTAGTTTCTCGTCGCCGCCAGGATGAAAGTCCGCATGAGTCGATTGAGGAACAGGAACCAGCAGGAAGACTAGGAGAAGAGGTAGTACAATCGACTTCTTTGCACTTTCATCATGGCGGCGACGAGAAACTACAGCAAGGTACTGCCTGTCAAAACTATTTTATTAATAAATGTTGTGTACACTTACAAAGTTCTCAGTGCCTCGTTTTTAATGTCAGGACCTGTGTTGTACTACCGATGGAGTGTGGAGTTTCTTCGAGCTGTTTTAATGGTTTAAAAATAGAGTAGTCGTCATGCTTCGTCTGAGGGCACCTACGACTTCCATTGTTAGCCTTCTGGGACAAACGCTAAAAAATAGTTAAACTCTGAATGCAACAGGCTAAATCAACTTTGCTCCTCAGTACACATACCAACTCAGTATGATGTTTTAACATGCCAATTTTCATTTTACACAGAAGTTCTCCTTTAAGTCAAACCAAGCAAGACTAGGGAATCAAAACAGGGAAGCTGAATGGAAAATGTTTTAACAAGGTTAAAATAACACACCTACCAACTGTAGTGCCTTACTTGTGACTGTTCAGGACACATATGATACAGTGACATTATTATGAGGACGTACTGAGTGGTTTTAAGATGCCGGAGGCGGGCTCATCTGTGTTCTCTGCGTCTGATTTGTCGTTCACGCTTTCCGTCACTCGCTCCCGTTTCTCCTTGTGATTGGACCGTCTCCTGTGATGTCTCCGCCGGCGGTAACTCTTGGGCACATGAATGCCAACGTACACAGTGTGGTGACCTGTTGACATCACACAGACAGATGCACACACACACACACACACACACACACAAACAAAGGTAAGATTATGCTGCTGCATAAAGGAAATGACATTAATCCCCCGCATCTGTAATCATCCGCCAACTGCGGAAAGGATGACGGGGCTCAGAGTGGAGGAAATGCCATGTGCACTCAAGGCAAACAACACAGTACTCTGTCAGGACCATACAGGTCACTCAGGCAGGTCAAAACACAGACACACACCCAAAGAGGTATCTACACTACCAACAAAAAAAAATTAACTCTTCCTGTAAGCGAGACCGTTCAGGAAACTGCTGAATGCCTCCAGGAAGTAAGTGCTGAGAAAAAGAGGATGAGTGTGAGTGTGTGTGTGTGTGTGCATTTACTTATAAGTGCTGCTGCATATCTAATGTCCTCAACCACGAGTTAAGACATGAGTTAGGCCTTCACAACAGCAAAAGGTGTAGCACGGACACCCGATGTGTACACCTGATGTTGTAAAAAAAAGTGCTGCATAGAACCAACTTAAAAAAAATAAGGCAATGTCTTGCATGGATCTTTGTAGGTTGGTTTGACTAAGAAGTACCATAAGCAATGAGGTGTATGTTCATGATACTTGAAAATTTTGTGGTAGCCCTTCACCGTATCACTGGTGCAACGACTCGCAGTGAAAAAAAACGTAACTACAACATTACAACATTAATGTCTTTAGTAACATATTACAACTTGGTAATTACGTTGCCTTGATATTTTTACTTCCTTGTATGCAGCACTTTTTTTATGGTGTGTGCAAGGTGCGTAAAAAACGTCCGTCCTTGTATAAAATGTCCGTCCTTGTATAAATGGCCTATTTATGAGGGGTGGTTGGCACCCTCCGTGAACGCTACAGGTTCCCGGGACAGGGGCATCTGTGTATCTGCAGATAGCTTTAAGGCACGTGTGCAGTGCAGCATGTATAGAAACCGCATGGAATGTGACAGAGAGGTGAAAAGCACTGGTGATAGGGGCTCACATAAGCACATATACTCAGTATGCGCAGTGTGCATAAATAGGCAAAAATGTAAAAAAAGAAAAAGAACACCCACACACTATTTTTCTTTGCTCCAAAAATGATTTACGTTCCCAACACTTCCACTATTAAGGTCTTTGTCAGGTGCCACAGATGCCCACCTGACAAAGACCTTCTTGGTTGACATGTTGCATGAGTAAGTCACTTTGGGGGTAGAGAAACACTGTGTGCAGGCATTCTTTTTCACACTAACCCTATCTTTTACCCAGCGCCTGTTCTAAACTCTTTTTGTAGATGTGCGTGCACTTGACATTTGATCTATTTATTTATCTACAGATATAAAAATGTATCAACAAGCAAGCGCACGTGCATGTGCGTCATACTGATACAAAACAGTAGATTAAACATTTATGCTGAGAGTGACGGGGGCCTGGTGGTGAGTGAGCTCCGACATCTTTATCTCCCTTAATCTCCTTCCACATTTCCGTTCACTTTTCCCAGAGGCTAAGAGGTCACTGCAAAGACATAAACCTGCGCAATCAGAACAACAGTATAGAGTGTCGCCGACCGACCTTTAGAACAGGGTCAGCAGCTGGCCAATGGGGACAGAATACATCTGGCAAGACAAATCTGAACAGCGTAAAAAGTGATGTGAGACAGAAGCTGCTATTGCAGATGCCTTTGAACTGTAGGTGTTTATCCAGGAATGTTCTCATTGTCCCTCCAGGTTTATGTAGATCGTTGAAATAAACTGTGACAATTGTGGTGACTGTATGTCTTCTTTTAGGCACAGAATGTACACATTAAGAGAGAATCAGTAGTGTAAAGTCTGCACATTCAAACAAACTTTATAACAAACTTTAACAGGTGCCAGACCAAAATACAAACCAAGGGTCTGTAGAAAACAATCAAAAAGAGATCTGCACTCTCTTACAAAATGACTAAAAAATGCCTGACGAAGATCTGACTATCGAACTGTTGCCTTGTCTGCATTAAAATTTGTAAGTTATTTTGTAACAGTATGTAGAACTGCTCTTGACAAATTCAAAGAGGACCTAGCCACAAAGTCGATGGATGAAAAGAGAAAGGAGAAAATAGAAAGAGAAAGAGAGAAAAAAAAACGTGATTTGGTGTGTGACCCTCACCTTCCACCTCCTCATCACACACGTGTTTCACATACGAGGCTCCTCGGTCCACCACTGCCTCATCATCCATCCTACAAGAGAGGAGACGACAGAAGCTTAATAGGAGCAGCAAACACAGAACAACCTTACAGTAGTAATATAAAAAATAATAAAAAATATCTTTTGGAACACAAAAAAGTGTTCAACTGTCCAATGTGATTTGGTTAAAACAAAACAATAGCAGTGAGTGACAGTCCATTTAAATTTCAGTAAATAGCATGAAACACAATGTTAAGATAAAGGAAGGCATAGTTCCATTATGAAGACTTTATTATTGTGTCTCAATGCAAGAACAAGCCTGCAGCTCTGGGTAATAAAAATAAAAAAAGAAACAGTGTTATGCAATAAATGGAGACTATGTATAGGTATGTAAAGAAAACACAGCAGACACTACATAATAAAAGAACAGAATTCCTACAGTCTGACTGTGTGTTACATAGGACATGACCCTATAAACATATGCATGAGGTCCAAGATTGTCTGGTGGAAGATGGAGTCCCAAGCCTGCAAAAAGTGTTCAATACTCTCATCTAATTTCCTTAAAAACAACAAAACAGTAGCACTGGCTGACAGTGCATTCAAATTCCAGTCAAAAGCATGAAGTACAACGTTAGAACAAATGAAGGCCTAATTCTATTGTGAAGACTTGCTCAACTACAAGGACTAGGGTTGCAAAACTTCGGGAATTTTCAAAGTTGGAAACTTTCCATGGGCATTTATAAAGTTCTATTTACAAATAAATCTGAGCCACATTTTTTATTGTTTTCTTTTGCAACAACGTCTGCTTTATGACAAAAATAAAATGTTTATATTTACGTTGGCATGTGACTCATATATGTTACTTTAAATTATCCCAAATTTCCAGTTCATTTCATTATTCCTATTTGGAATCCAAATCCAAAATTTCCGTACTGAAAAGTTTCTGCAAATTTACCGGAAAATTTCCAGCAATTTTCCACCCCAATCCAAGGATTATTTCACCATACAGAGAGCCTTCTAGGGATGATGGCAACCTTAAGTCCTGATGAGGCCAGCAGAAGCCTGCACCCTGACAGAGCAGAACACTGCCTGGCATCACGTCACATGGGGAAGCTGGCCTGGTCAGTCAACCCCGCCCCCTTTCTCACCTAAAGTTCAAGCTGTACGTCATGTGGACACATCCAGTGATTTTCCCTGCTGGGATTACCACAACCTCTTAAGCAGTGTAGCTCACCAACAGCACGTAGTAACCAGGTACAGCCGGACAGATGGGCAGACAGACAGACAAAAAAAGAAAGAAAATAATAGAGAAAGAAAGACATAAACAAAGAAAGAAACAAAGACACAAAGGAAGAAAGAGGAGACCGTAGGAGCGGTGTAAAAAGGTCACTCCTTTTATAAAATTCGATATGGAATTCCAGCAAAAGATGAAGGGTGACCAGGAAATGTGCTTGCAGTGTGCCTGTACGTCATTAAGGTGTGTGCTGGCACTTTTTCCTACTACCTCTTCCTGCTCATGCACCTGCTTCAGGAAGAACAGACAGAATATCTATTTGTATTGTCCTCCCACTCTCTTTCGGTATGTGTGAGTATGTTTGTAAGAGAGTGTGGGAATAGACATCTAATATGAGGTTTTAGTACACTATGTACCATACATTTTCCATATTCTTTTTCTTTTTCCACGCCCTAAGTAAAGTCATTTCCCTTGTCTTAAAAACAACCATCTGGCCATATAAAGCAGAAATACACAAGAGGGACTTAAAGCTGTAACACATTTTGAGGAAATCTGACATCCCCAGTGGAAAAGAGTGAAGGCGTATGATATCCCCAAGAGAGTGCTGGTTTTATGAATTCCACTAAAGATCTCACATTCAGTGTGGTATTACAAATCAAAAACTTACTTTTACACGCACAGTATTTCCAAATAAGGAGAATTTGCAAGACTATTATTTGTCAATGCGTTATCTAATGGTATCCTCTTTTGTCTATTATTGTCATATGAATACTGATAATCCCCAGGAAAAAGAAGATGGGATTTTGTGTACTATGTGTGTATTAGTGTATGCCTGTATTAGTGCATTATTAGAGTGTTAAATGTGTATGACAAAATAGGCTACCTTGAATAAGTAGTAAGTCAATCATTCAAAGTAGCTCTTTCAAGGCCATACTTTTGAAATACACTGAAAAGCAGATACGTCTTTCCAAAATAAAAGCAAAATAAATAAGTTGTACAGAATAACATTCATTCAAACTGTGACTGATGCATTATGTTTCCTGCTTTACAGCAAACAAAGAGCACCACTGTCATTAGGTTTAGCCTTCAACTGGGTGCATACAGTTTGGGCCAGTCAAAAAAACCCTGAATAAGGGCAAAACCTTTGCTACACCCCATTCTTATATCCAAAGATTGTGCCATCTAGCCTCTATCCTTTTACATGGGAGGCTCCCATTGCAGAAAGTACCAGCTGCCAAGTAACAAATGATTATAACACAGTTGTAGCACACAGGAAATTACGTACCCAAACTTTTACTTCAACTGTAAATAGGAATATCACATACAAAATAAATAAAAGGCAAATGTAGCATCAGTAAGATGTCGAAAACAAAGAACTGTATGCCTGTCTGTCTGCCTGTCAGTTTGTATCATTCTCTCTGTCACATACACAATACTGTTTGTTACCCTGTTGTTTAGTGTGGGGCAGTTGTGGGCGTGCAGTCACTGTCTAAGGTTTCAGTGAAAGTACTACTGGGAAGAGTGATGGGGAGAGGAAAATGAAACAGTAAAAAAAAGGATCAGTGCAACCTTTTCAATGGCCCAGAGAAAAAGAAAGAAGAGAGAGAGAGAGAGAGAGAGAGAGAGAGAGAGAGAGAGAGAGAGAGAATATGAATGTAAAACAATGACTGACATTCTGTTGGTTAGACTAAAGAGGAAGTTATCGAGTGCTCTGATTGTCTTGTCTCCAGAAAAAGGGGGTGCACTTAGCCTTATTCCATTAAGGTAGCTTCAAAGATTAACACTCCATGCACTGTACTTTGTGTAAAGGAATTTAAAGTATTTAAAAACCCTGCATTTAAATAATGGGGTACAGAGGTAAAAAAACAAACATCTAGGCCTTCATCAGGGCGGGGTTCATCAGGGACCACTGCTGAAACCAGTCTGCGTTTTTACCTCTGTACCCCATGGTTTCAATAAAGGGTTTTTAAATACTTGAATATCTTGACTCAAAGGAGAGTGCATTGAGTATTAATCTTTGACATTCATGAACTACTGCAGGCCCACTTTTTGCACTGTAGGGAATTGTTTAAGTTGCTCTAAGCAATGATAAAACATTTGCTACGACAGGCACCACTTAGACACAATCCATTTCATCTCTCCAGTGTCCTCTGTAGGAGCCTAAAGGGATGGGAGACAGGGATTTTGGTCTCCCTAGTCAAGTCAAATCAACTGTTGGACCAAGGGACTATTTTAGTTCTTAAATACATACAACAGAAACAATTGCATTATTGTCTTAGAGAATATATTTCAGTCACGTCTGTTAGGATGCAATAACCATTTTCTAGTGGTGTTTGAAGAGTTAAAGTGAAAGAGTTAAAGACTGTAGTAGAAAACAGCTGCAGCTTCACTGAGAGGTGACATATCAGTGTTCTTCTGAACCAGGACCTCTAAGGATTATGGGAAAGAAATAATGGGGTAGAGGTTTTTTCCAGGTACGTTCACAGAAAGATTAGCAACTGTGCTCTCTGTGTTTCCACTCTGACTGAGCTCATAAGGACTATCGCATTGCAAGTAATGACATTTGGATTGGTTCCAGAGGCTGAAATGACCTCCCAGATGAAATTTGTGATGTCTCTTTATGGAATTAGCAGCGATGATCTGCTGGTAAATTGTGAATGTGGCAACAGCTGAAGATTGAACACCTGTAATGAGCCAGCTCTTGGCCAAAGAGGAGGCAAGGCAGATACTGTGTACCACATGACACATGATCAGTCCAGAAGTGCACGCAACACTTAAAGTTTTTAGTGCACTATTTAGTGACAACATTAGCCTGGTAAACCAGCCCCTCACACTTCATTTCATTTTGTACAAAAGGTCTGGGCTTGCTGCATTGAGAAATGATTTCTTCCTGGAAGTGTGGACTCTGCTGAAGTTTAAAACAAGTGGCTCTGCCTTTAGCCAATTGCTAACATCTGGTCATCATGTATGCAATTAGCCTACCTACGCACTACAATTCAAATGTAGCACACAAAGTCAATGTCATCGCTCACGTCATCGCTAATTGGCTTGGATTTGCTTGGTCCGAATACATGATTGTCAACAGCAGCAATGCCAGACCCTCTGTACAAAATGAAATGAAGTACGAGGGGCTGGCCTACCAGGCTATGACAACATTACATCACTCACAGGAACACATAGCTTCTGATTTAACATGAGTATTATGAATAAGACCATATCTTATCTATTGACCTGTCCCTTAGACACACGCTGTACATGACATGCCTTGTAAAATAAAATCTGGTTCAATTAAGCACAGCCTTATCTTTTCTTGTGATTAACTCTTTCTTAAATGCTTAGGAGGGCACACAAAAACCCCAGCACATTTAAACATCATATATTATACTATTTAGCAAATGTCTGGTCACTTGATGCGACACTCTATCGCTTAAAAGGACATAACTATAGGCCTCACCCTATGTTGGCTTTTAGCAAAATGCTAGCCATGTATCCCTGGCATGCCAGTTCAAATTACTGACCAAGTTCGGGGAACTCCTCACAGTCTACAGCTTCACAGGATCATCAATCATGTGACACAGGGACGTCTGACGGTGGGGAGGTCAAAAGAGACAGGACAGGTGAAAGTTCTGATATGGTCACTGGGGTCGTGTCTGTGAATGATTTGTAACGCCACTCTCCAGGAATGATAGACCTAAAATTAGGTGACACTGTCTAACTAACTACTTGGAAATCTTGAGCCCAAATATGCTGAGCCTAATCTTTAATTAAATATCTTCAGAGCGAGCGCTTTCAGCTTTGGAGCAGGAAATGAACTGCCCCTCTAACACGACATACAGAGTGGCCAATTTAAGAATTCCCTGATGAAAAAAGCCTGCTAGGGCTTGCTGAAAATCAATATCATGCTAGAGTAAGGCCACAGTTTGAAAAGAAGGCGTCAGTTGGAAAAAAATGTCATTCAAATAAACATAAACATACACTTAAGGCCTTGAGGGCATGCGATTTGGGCAGAGCAACACTTGCCCATTTCCTCTGTGCTATCTTGCATGATTGATAACATTATCAGTTGACACATATATGCTTTACTTTCACAGATTACTGTCCTCCCAGCCATCTTTTCACCCAACTTTTCATCTTGTCATCTCTATGGACTATGGAACAGTAAGATTAGACATTTAATGCATGATGTCGGATCAATGTTTGGACTCTTTGACTTGATGACAAGGTACGACATAACTTGGATTACATTTCCATTAACCGTGGCAACCTTCTGTTTCTTTCCCCCATGACAAGACTAGTTGCACATCATGCACCCTATCTAAAGTCAGATGTGAACAATTACTTTGGTTAATTTGGATGTTTTACAAGTTTGCAGCAGGCTGCGCTTTGTGACAACAGCGCTGCCCAAATCTGTTTACATCTTTCTCTTACTACATTAATCAGTGCTGCCCAAGATGAATCAATTCATGAGACAATTACAGAAAGAAAAAACTGTAATTGAAATGAAGGCAACTGGAGATGAATGTACCTTTTACCGACCATGCGTCACTGTGTGCAACCTCATCCCACTTCATCTCTAATCCTGCCTAATACAAGATCTCAGTAGAACTAATTAAACCAGTCTTCGTTGTCCTGAAGCAGTCGAGCACAGGGGGCGGGACCTAGAGTGACATGCCATGGGTCACATCAATACCTGAAGGCGGGTGGGGGGGTAGTTGCGAGAACACATCGACTGCAGGTTGCGTAGCTTACCAAAGGTCTGTAGAAAAAATAGCTAGGGGAACACATATTAAAGAAAACGAGTTACAGAAGTCAAGGGTTTTAAAAGCCCAATGTCTTTCTTGTAACCAACCGTAAAGACTACAATTACAGCGTTCACCAGGGAATAGTTTCGCTACAGAGACAACACAAACGAAAATCCATTAGTAGGTCGCCAGTCATGACCAACTGTCACAATACATCGACTTCCTTGTGCGATTACCACACTTTCCATGAGCAAATCCTAATCAAATTGTCTAATAGCTTGTACAATGGGAAATCGCTCTGTTAAGATACCAACTCTGCGTAATGACAAGTTTGGAGACGTGTTCATATTGTCTCCATAAGAAGACCAACTCCCATAGAAACTCTTTATCGTCACTGTTTCACCCATGTTTTCAGTGGGATCGTTGTGAGAATCATTCGAGACAGCCCGTACGGAGACGCAACGTGCCATTCCTTTCTGGTTATGCACCTCGTGCCACCTTAAGACCATCAAGCTCTTTCCGCTGCTGCGCTTCTTTTCTGAATGGGTTTACAGAATTAAGCAACCACTTAAATGTTTTGAACTTTCTGGTAGGACAGTTAAGATGATGGGACGTTTCTAAAATGAAGCCTTATCAGACATATGAAGGCGAAGGATCTAATTCATTTTGACATCTTCTCAGAAATAGACAGTGTCGGGTCGTCGCCAGTACGTCGCTTAACTTTTCCAATACTCACTGCACTAAAATAAATAGGAAATAACAACATCAGTAGGGAACTTTTAAGTCGACATTAAAGTTTGTTTTGAGGGTATGTCTGCTGATGGAATATGTTCAAATAGGATACATGAGGTTTCACGGCACACCACAAGCTAAGGGCATATCTTTTCAGAAATGTCACTAGGTAAAAGCTACCACTCTTGATCTGAAATATTTAGATTTGGCTACTACCAGCGTTTAATAAATGCGTAAAAAGCATTTCACGTGTCACCATTCCAAAAACAAATACAAAACAGTTTCGACCACACGTCACTTACTTGCTCTTTTCACCGCTCATTTTGTCCACGTTTCTCAATTCTTCCTCTGTTCGCTCACGCTGCAGAAGTCTTCAAGGGTGGCCGATCTGTTTGATGCGTTTGAGGGAGCAATTCGTTTGGTAACTTCCAATCAATGCGATGCGTTAATTAGCCCCTCTGAAAATATACGCTCTAACACACAAATACGTGGAACTATCTGTCTGGTATCAGGGCTATTTCAAAGACACTATTAACTACCCCAAAGTGAACTTCTCTGGGTCTCATAACGCAACAGCTCTCTCACAGCGAGTATGAAAATCTTCCACGTTGCGTTCTTGATTCTGTGCTACTCTCGGAGCGCACAGGACTGCCCTCAACGCTCAACTCGTCTTTTCCATATTTAAAGACTGTACCGTCCCTCTTTACAACGTCACTGTACAAGTGGGGGGCGGGGGTGGGAGGGGGGTCAGAAAGTTATAGCGGCTATCTGAAACTGCAGTGGCTGTCAAAATGGATTGACATAGCTTAACAGGTTTAGCCCCGCCTCAAGTGTGACGTTTCGCTATCTTGCAACGCACAAGACTTTTCCATGGAAGTGCGCTGTCATGCAAGTGCATTTGTCCAACAAGTGGTTTTCAGGGTGGTTTTCATTGAAGCCTGTTTCATACCTGAAGGCGAAATGAAACCCCAGGGATTATTCTGGACAAATCCAAACTACACCCAGTTGCATTCTGCGAGGGGGTCAATCTGGGCTGTTGCACTGGTAGGCCTACAAGGGTACACAGCAAAATCTGTAGTGTGAAATCAACGCTGGGAACGTCATTTTTAACACTATGTTTTGTTTTGTCCCAGTCTTTGTAGTGCTATTTTAGCATTCCCAAAGTATTGAAGTGTTGAAAATACAACTCAGAAGGAGTGTTAAAATATCTCTAGCCAGAGTTTATAATAAACTCTTTGTAACACCAAATAATGTGATGTTGTTACACTAATGTACAGTTAGATTTCAAATCTATGCACGTGCCAACTCAACGCCAATTAGCATTGCCACTGCGTATTCATCAGTGGTCCAATAGTTATAAACTAATGCTTAAGTAAAATAGGTGTTTTAAGTAAATTATTGTATTAGTTCAGATCATCCACTTCAATACAAATTACTACAGTGTGATGTAAAGATAATGACCATAGTGGTATTCGAAGTATGTGGTTCAGTGACTAATCCAGGTAAGTTAACTGTGTGTGAGCCATTAACCTAAAAGAGAGGTCTTTTATCCTCCTTGGAAAACAACCCGACAGAGCTCTCCTTTGAAGACGTTTACCACTTGCTCTGAGATAACATACCCAGGGAAATACCTGGTTCTGTTTCACTCAAGAAAGGCTGCCAGACGGCTATAGGCGGGTGCATTTATGAAAAAAAAACACCCAACCCTAAAAAAATTCTAACAAAAGGTTTCTCAGCTGTTTTTTATAGTGTTGGGTGTCCTTAATAACATACTAAAAGTTTACCAAAGTTTGACCAGTAGAAAAGTGTCATTTTCAAGATGGCGTCCATGATGGGCGGGAAACCCTTAAAAGTAGTCTCTCTCTGTCATTATTTGACCCAGCCAAGTAATCTTGGTGTGTAACTCCTATGCTTTTTGGGTCTATGAATCCATTGAACTTGTATAAAGTGCACTGACATGATTACATACTTATGAAATACATGATTTCAATGAAAATCCACCTTTCTGCAGACCACAGTCAAGCCTCGTTGCATTAAAATGAATTACACAGGGAATTTTACCAATACATCTTTCTGGAGTTGTTGAGGGTTTTTAGAAACATATCACATTCCACAACTATTTGTGACTGTTCCAAGCCTAACAGTGTAAGTTGTTACTATTTGGATTAGGAGAAAATGAAATTTATTTCAGATCAGGCAGCTACCACTTGTTATGCAGTTGTTAGCAAGCTAACGCTAGCGAGCTAGGCTAACATAATGCTTCAAATTGCCAGCTCACTTTAAGGACACTTCTTTTTAGACTCAGAAACAGTGATTTGTTGGTATCATATGATTTTTGTTTGATACGGGAATCGATTAGGAATTGGAAGAATTGATAGGCAGAATCGACAATGGCATCTATCTTTCTAAAATCTTATCAATTCTCACCTCTGTGAACCCTCTGAAATGATCACACATTTCAATTTGAATAAGGTAATACATATGTTATGTAATGTAATGCCTAGATGTTTTTTAGTACTGTAGTAGTAAAAAGGTATTATACTAAACCCAACAAAAATAAATTCACAATTTTTCAGCAATTCAGAAGATGGTGGAGGAGAATACTGACAGTTGATATCGCTTGCCTCATTAAATGTTGGCAGCACAGTGTATACCATTTTGATCAAACAAAATTGATCCTTCTTAAACCACACTCCACCCCACCCCACCCCACCCCTATTTCACAGAGTTATTTTCCTGCACAGTTGTTTTCCTGCAGTCTGGCAAAAGGAGGGGCTCTCCTGTTGCAAAGAATATGGTAGACATAGGGGGTGCAAGAGGCATTTGCAAGGAATATGGCAAGTGTTCTTTGAGGAGTACTGTCCTTGGGCAGATTCCTAGTTTCTGGCAGCCTGGTGGTGTAGATTTCTAGCTTCCTATCAGCCTTGTGGGCAGGGGTTATGGGTGGAGAGGGGAGAGAGAGGGTAGGTGGAGAGAGTGTTCAGCATTCTGACGGCCTGGTGGATAAAGCTGGTGAGTCTGGTGGTGCGGGAGCGGAGGCTCCTCCCAGAGGGCAGGATGCTGAACAGATTGTGTGCGGGGTGGCTTGCATCGTTGACAACTGTGAGTGCTTTGCGGGTGAGGCGGGTGGTGTATATTTCTTGCAGGGAGGGGAGTGGTGCCCCAATGATTTTCCTAGCTGTGTTCACTATGCACTGCAGGGCTCTCCTGTTGTAGTCTGTGCAGCTTCCGCCCCACACAGTGATGCAGCTGGAGAGGATGCTCTGGATGATTCCTCTAGAATGTGGTCATGATGGGTGGTGAAGCACTTGCCCTCTTCAGTTTGCGCAGGAAGCAGAGGTGCTGCTGGGCTTTCTTTGCCAGTGATACAGTGTTGGCGGTCCAGGAGAGGTCCTCACTGATGTGCACTCCCAGGAATTTTGTGCTGCTCACTCTCTCCACAGCAGCATCGTCGATGGTCAGTGGCGGGAGTTGGGTGTGTCCTCTCTGGAAGTTGACAACAATCTCCTTGGTCTTGCTGACAGTCAGCAGGAGGTTGTTGTCTCTGTGCCACTTGGTCAGCAGGTCTACCTCTTCCCTGTAGTGTCTCGTCGCCCTTGGTAATGAGAACCACCAGTGTTGTGTCGTCCGCGAACTTCACGAGATGGTTGGTGCTGTAGGTTGTAGTGCAGTCATGTGTCAGCAGGGTAAAGAGCAGAGGACTGAGCACACAGCCTTGGGGAGCCCCTGTGTTCAGAGTGATGGTGCTTGAGGTGTTGTTGCTGACACGTACTGCTTGTAGTCTCTGGCTGAGGAAGTCTAGCAGCCAGTTGCACAGGGAGGTGCTGAGACCCAGCTTGTCCAGTTTGAGAAAAAGGGCTGCCCTGTTATTAGTTCATCAGGTAATGCAGATGTGGACATTGTCAAAGCTGCAGTCAAGGCCTCAAAACATCAGCCCACAACCTTAATAGGGGAGGATACAGACTTACTCATTCTTCTCCTCTATTATGCTGGAACAAACAATAAAGGCACCTATTTTCATTCAGACAAGTCCAAAACTACTAAAGTGTACAACATCAGTGAGATGAAACAAGTCCTGGTTAGTGACTTGTGTTCCCAGTCGCTTTTTATTCATGCCTTCACAGGATGTGATTCAACCTCGCACATTTTTAGTGTTGGCAACCAGACAGCATTCCAGAAACTTGTTAATGGTGAATCAATCATCCAGTCCTGTGCAAATGTGTTTCTGCTCCCACATCAAGCAAGGAATGTCATAGAGGACCATGGTACCAAGGCAATGTAAGGGTGCTTTCACACTGAACAGCATTTGGTGCGCACCAAACGTCCCATTCGAACCAAAAGGTCTTAGTACGGTTTGTTTTCGTTGGTGTCAATGCAGTCGCGGTACTTTGGTGCGCACCAAATCAACCGATAAAAATGGGTGCTCTCGGAGCGCTTAATCTGCCCTACTTTGGTACGGTTCCTCAGGTGTGAAAGCAACCAAGCCAAATTGGACGGAACAGCATTATTATTATTGAAACTGGCACGTTTTAGTCCAGTTCCGGTGGCGATGGTCTTCGCGGACTATTTTGGTTAGTTTAGAACTATGCATATGTGAAAGCAAACCGTACCCACGAAGCTGGTGGACAACTGGTTCCTGCCAGTTATGACCAAGACTGCTGCCCCAGAAAGCCTTCTGCAGATGATCCACTGTAATTGAACAACTGCCTGCCAAACACAACAGTGCAGTTGTATGGACTACCATGCATGCCTGTTTGTGGACCATGTCAAGTTGGGAATTGTAAGAATCACTATAATCAACCTCTATGAAAGGAAGAGTGTGACGACTGGCAAGTCTAGTGAAGGTCACATTGCAGAAAATATAAAAAGATATAAAAAAGTATTGAAGTGTATATATATATATATATATATATATATATATACACACACAGTGGTCCCTCGTTATTCGCGGGAGTTACGTTCTAAAAATAACCCGCAATAGGCGAAATCCGCGAAGTAGTCAGCTTTATTTTTTACAATTATTATAGATGTTTTAAGGCTGTAAAACCCCTACACTTATACACTTTTCTCAGACAGGCAACGTTCACACTTGCAAACATACAGCACTTCAGAGTCACACAGCTAGCGGTGGAACATTTATGTAAATTTTACAAGCTGAGCGCATTCTGTACTGTACAGGAGATTGCATGCACTAAAAAAATCCGCGAAACAGCGAGGCCGCGAAAGGTAAACCGCAATATAGCGAGGGACCACTGTATACAAAAAACAAAAGAAATAAAAACACATTATAAAAAAATGTAAAAAAAAAAAAAAAAAATTAAACATGGAAAAAAAAATTAAAGGGGTTAGCGGTACTGAGCCTTCACGTGGCAGCCCTGTTATGACTAATTTTACAGTGCCACACAGTTTTAAAGAATTTATTCTTTATTGGAATCAAAAGAACAGTTATGAACCACAGAAACCACCAACACTAGACAAAAAGATATGAGAAAGGAGAAATATGCAAATAATTAAGCGAATTTGTTCTTTAATTTTCATATAACTGTGCTTGTAACCATTTGCTTTGACATAAAATTGTACTTGTAATCACTTATCTATCAAGTAAATATGCCAATTACAATATTACATGGCAATAAACATGCATCAGGCACCAGTATTCCTGGTCGAGGAGGAATACATAGGAGTAATGGTCATTTTACGGACCTGCCGGCGGCCATTTTGAAAATGGGACCCTACTTGGAGTCAAACTTTGGTAAACTTTTAGTATGTTTTTAAGTACATCTGATACTATTGTAAACCACTGAGAAACCTTTTGTTAGAATTTTTTTGGGGTCATATCATATTTGCATCTGACTACTAGCCCAAGGGGCTGGAATATAATCCGCGCATGCGCGAGCTCTGAGGTAGACTATATCAAAACATTATCACGTGAGTGTGTCGCGTTACTGTACAGTACAGTATATAATCCCTCACGCGATCTGATAAGGTAAGACCACTGATAGCGAAGTGCCTCCTGACAGTTAGCTGTCCGAGAGCTGGTGACTGTTGTTACCCCTCTCCCGGCTACCGTTATCAGGCTTTTATATTACACCACCTTACGAGTGTGTTATCGACGCTGATCTATTAGGTGGGATATTTCTCCCTCGTTCCCACGAATCGCTGCTTGGTTCGAGGCGGTAATACTACTCTTATGTGAGGCTACTTGCATGTATTTTTTCGATGCTTAATCTCCAACTAAAGACCGACAGGTAAGTTGTTCTATGGTGATTTTTACGATGGAGGAAAGAGATTACAGGGACATCTCTCTGGCTATCTCTTAATATTGCTACCGGCGCCTTTTGGCACCATACTGTAGCTCACTGGTAGGCTACCGTGGAGGAGATATCTCTCCTGTATAATGGACTGCCGCAATTCTCACTCTGTCGAGGGGGTTTTTGTGTTTCTCGTTGGTCGGTACCGTCGGTGCCGGTGCGTGATTTACTGCTGGCACCAACTCTGATACCAGATCTCTGGTGCCATCCTTTACACCACTGTTGATACCATATCTGATACAAGGCATTGAACAGTGGTAGTGGGTTTACACCTAAAATCTCGGTGTGACCAGAATAAAAACATTATTAATAATAGTAATATAAAAAAAAAAAAAAAAAAAAAGCCAGGATTTCACAACTGTGCTAATTGCAGCAGTAAACTGCCAATGGAAGATGGCCATACCCTCTGTGTGGCATGTCTGGGCCCTGAACATGCGCTTGCTTCAAGAGCAGACCCTACTGGATGCCCGAGCTGTCTCCCCTTCTCAGCACGCACTGTACTGAGTAAGGTGAACAGAGCCATGGGGGACAATGTATCCTTGTCTTCCCAGGGGTCCAATGAGGCAGGCCCGATACCACCCTCTCAGCCCTCTCCTCAGCAACAGAGTACATGCAAATCGTCTGAAACACCAGCTTCAGGCAAAAAGAGCAGGAAAAGGAAGCATGAGAACTCCGATGCTCTTGCTAATACAATGGCGTCTCTCGTGAAAGAAAGTTCGTTCTTAGCATCTAACCAACAATGGATGATGCAGCAGTTCACCGAACGTCAGGTAGGCTCATTAGGGCCAGAGCAGCAGACACCCCCACTTGACACCAGACGCCAGGCGCCCATATCAGGCACCGAGCGCCAGGCACCTCCACCAATGCAGTCTGCAGTAGAGCCACCGCAGCAGCTGGCTCCGGAGGTCACTGCTGATGATGTGGAACTGCTATCAGTGATGGCATCGGATAACCTGAATGCTGAATATATGGATGGTAGAGCAACATCTCCCCACCATTCTGATTTGAGCTCAGATCATGGCTCTTCCCTGTTATCAGCCCCACCGGAAACACCCAGCGCCTTTGCTGGCGAAGAATTCCTTGCGCTCATGTCTAGGGCCACCAAACGTCTCAATGTGGAAATGCCTACAGCACCTGAGGCCCAGCCGTCGCGGTTCGATAGGAGGAGGGAGCCTATGAATAGGTCATGCTCTCTCCCTGTCCTCCCGGACTTTGTCAAAGAAATGACAACCGTGTGGGAACACCCAGAGGCTGCAACCCCTCCTATGAGACAGTGGACACAGTTTGCTAACATTCACGGAGCGGATGCGTTTGGTTTCGGGGACTACCCAGCCATGGATGACTCTATCGCGGCTCTTGTCCTCCCTCCTACGGCTCTTGTGGGGAAAGACCCCTTATGCACAAATAAACAGTGTCACACCACTGATAAATGGTTGAAGAAGTCGTTCTACAATACAGCCTTTGAGGCACGCCTCATGAACACGACATCTGTGCTCTCGCTGTATCAAATGGAGCTCAAAAGACCTCTCTGCTGCCCCCGCTCAGGAAGTGATTGAAGAATTAAAGAAAGTCTCTGAGATCCTAGTGCACCTTGCCAGGGGAGCAGCACACGCTAGTGGGAGATCCATTGCATCACTGTGGATGGCACGGAGACACCTGTGGCTAGCTCAGTCAAAGCTGCCAGAGCAGGACAGGAACATGCTCATGAAGCTACCTCTTACCCCTGGCTTTACCTTTGGTCCCGGAACCGTTGACATGCTCCGTCGAGCCAAGGAGTCTAGGGAGTCAAAGAAGGAGTGGGAGCAGCTGATGCCAAAGCCTCCTCCACCCAAACGACATCGGCCAGACTGGAACTACACAGGTAATCCCAGTGTGCCTTTTTCAAAGAGCCGCCCCAATATGCAGGGCGATGTGCGGAGACAGCCGACGCATGCTTCCTCCTTTGTAAACCGCCGTCCCGGGAACGCTGGTAGGCCCACTAGGCCTCGACAACGTGATGGCCACAGACCTCGTGCCACCCCTTCTGCTGCCTTGTGGCCTTCTTCCTGACATTCAAAGGGCGCTGCCTCATGTTTTCTCCCACACTCAATTGAAGGTGTGGGAAGCTTGTTCTCCCAGTTCTTGGGTAATTTCAACAATAAAGTTCGGTTATCGGCTGCAGTTCAGGCGCCGCCCACCCATGTTCAAGGGTATTCTTGTTTCTCATCAGCCAGACCCAGAGCGGCGGCTGGCCCTACAAGAGGAGATAAACAGTTTGTTAAGGAGTCGATAAGGGAGTTAAATCACAGCGAACGGCTGAGTGGCTTTTATTCGAGCTATTTCCTAGTTCCGAAGCGAGATGGTGGATTTCGTCCAATACTGGACCTGAGACCACTAAACCGCTACCTGCGCCCGCTGCATTTCAAAATGCTGTCACTGGCACAAATCTTCCAGTCAATTCAAAGTGGAGACTGGTTCACGAGCATAGACCTCAAGGATGCCTATTTTCATATTGCAGTCCACCCTGCTCATCGTCAATTTCTCAGATTTGCGTTGAAAGACAGAACCTTCGAGTTGAATGTCCTCCCCTTTGGCCTGTCTCTATCACCACGCACTTTCACAAAGTGCATGGACACGGCATTGAGCCCGCTGAGGAAAAAAGGCATCAGAGTTCTCAATTATCTGGACGACTGGCTAATATGTTCCCTATCGAGTCAGCAGGCAGTTCAGGACACGGCGGTAGTTGTAGAACACCTGCAGCAATTGGGCCTGTCTCTCAACCCAAGCAAGTGCCAGATAACCCCATCACAGCAAATCACCTTTCTTGAAACTGGACTCAGTGACCATGATGGCAAGTCTCTCAGATCAGAGAGTTGTTGCTCTGCAACAATGCCTGTCACAGTTTGTAGGACAAACCGATGTTCGTGCTTACCTGTGTCAAAAGCTACTGGGCCTAATGGCCGCAGCATCCCAGGTGGTACGCCTCGGCCTTCTACATATGAGGCCAGTGCAAAAATGGTACTTGTCCATGATGCTCCACCCAGTGTTGGACAGGGGCAAGTCTGTCTCCTTACCACCTGTGTGCCTACGAGCTCTGCAGTGGTGGAACACGCCCCAGAATCTTTGCAGAGGCATGCGACTAGGCAGAATCTACCGGCGCCCACCATGGAACACTGCCCACATAAATGTTCTCGAGCTGAGAACGATATTCCTTGCCCTTCGTCATTTCTTGCCACTACTTCAGAACAAACATGTCTTAATCCGAACAGACAACATGTCGGCAATAGCGTACATAAATCGCCAGGGAAGCCTGAGGTCTCAGGCGTTGCACAACATGGCCCAAAAACTCCTTCTTTGGGCGGACACTCACCTTTGCTCGATCAGGGCAGTTCACTTGCCGGGCACTCTGAACACTGCAGCAGACCTGCTGTCGAGGGGCAAGCCACACCCAAGCGAGTGGCGTTTGCACCCGGAAACGGTGCATCTAATCTAGGTTCGTTTTGGGAAGGCACACGTCGATCTTTTCGCCTCAAGGGAGTCGACTCACTGTCCACTATGGTTTTCCTTAAACCAAGACGACGCTCCTCTAGGGGTGGACGCCCTTGCACACAGATGGCCCAAGGGCCTCCTGTACGCCTTTCCCCCACTCTCCATGATTCCAGCTGTACTAGAGAGGATAAAGAGGGAGAACCTGAGTGTCCTCTGGGTGGCTCCAAATCGCCCCCAGGCGCCATGGTTTGCGGAGGTTCAGACCCTCCTCTCGGGCACCCCGTGGCAACTCCCGTTACGACAGGATCTGTTGTCGCAGGCTCTCGTCTTGTGGCACCCGTCACCAGCCATCCTGAACCTGTGGGTCTGGCCGTTGAAAGGGACACCGTCCTCGCTCAGGGGTTGTCACCCACAGTTACACAAACCTTGCAGTGTGCTAGAGCGCTATCGACAAGGAACCTATACGCCTATAGATGGAATGTCTTCAAAGCGTGGTGCGAACAGCGGCATGAGTGCCCCCGGTCCTGCCCTCTAGCTTCAGTTCTAGAATTCTTGCAAGAAAAATTTGACCAAGGCAAATCCCCTTCAACTCTGAAGGTGTTTCTCTCAGCTATATCAGCCTGTCATGAGAGAGTAGATGGTAAAACACTCGGCGCTAACCCTCTGTCTATCCAATTCATGAAGGGGGCCCAAAGACTGCGCCCAAGGCGGCTTCCCTCTGTGCCGGCATGGCAGCTTAATGTTGTTCTTGGTGCTCTAACAAAGCCCCCGTTCGAACCTGTTGAGAGTATTGATCTCAAATGGCTTTCTCAGAAGGTGGTTTTTCTACTCGCCATCACCTCAGCTAAGCGTATTGGGGAGCTACACGCACTCTCTGTGCACCCTGACTGCTTCCATGTAAAACCAGAAGGCACCGGCGTTGTCCTGCGCCCTAATCCAGCCTTCATGCCTAAGGTTCTGTCAGCACAAAACCTCAACCAATCAATTATCTTGGACTCTTATCGCCCTCCTGCCTCTGAGTCAGAAGGAAACCTTCATGCCGTGTGCCCTGTGCGAGCCCTCCTTTGCTATGTCGAGCGGATGAAGGATATTCGAGTGACGGACCACCTCGTTGTCTGTCATGGTGCTGGACAGATGGGTAAAGCCCTGTCAAAACAAAGGCTATCACACTGGGTGGTTGACACCATAAAGCAGGCCTACCAGCTTTCGGGGTGTCCATCCCCAGTAGCAGCAGTTGCCCACTCTACACGAGGCATTGCTACTTCATGGGCTCTCTTGAAAGGAGTCCCCTTGCTGGACATTTGCCAGGCAGCCTGCTGGTCATCGCCTTCGACTTTCGCACGGTTTTACAACCTTAATGTGATCTCCCCCTTGTCCTTTGGGAATTCGGTTTTGAGTTCATGACCCAATGTGTTCAAGCTTATTCGACTGTTTTGCACTGAGACCAGCTCACCAGTCAATTTAGCCCTGTTGGCATGTTAATTTCAATAAAGTATTGACTCTAATACTTGTCTTGTGCCTTTGTTCAATCGTTGCATGGTTGTCCTCTGCGACGTTGGGGCATACATATTCCAGCCCCTTGGGCTAGCCGTCTGGCAGCCTTTCTTGAGTGAAACAGAACGTTGGGTTACGGATGTAACCTTGGTTCTGTGAAGGAAAGAAAGGCTGCCAGACTTCGTCGTCGCTCTGGACTTCGCGTTCAGGATTTTATGAGGACGAGGTGTGCCGCGCTCAGGTTTATATACTGTACTGTACAGTAACGCGACACACTCACGTGATGATGTTTTGATATAGTCTACCTCAGAGCTCGCGCATGCGCGGATTATATTCCAGCCCCTTGGGCTAGCCGTGTGGCAGCCTTTCTTTCCTTCACAGAACCAAGGTTACATCCGTAACCCAACGTTTCTGGAAAAGCCATCAAACGAGGACTAGGCAGGCCCCATTCAGACCAGATTCTGTGCGTGAGGGGTTTCTGACCGGTATCGTTTAGAATGCATGTTATCAGATTGGACTATTACCGCACATCTTCACTGAGCGGTGTTTGTCCGGTCGGACCGCTCAGTAACTACGTTGCAACTACAAGATAGAAATCGAGTCTATCTGCGCTGTCTGTGAGGGTTTTAGCCCAAATCCTATGGAAACATACAGCACAGCTACACATTTCATGTCAACTATATAGATATATGTTATCTATTTCTGTATTAAGACAGGGATGCATCAAAAGCCTCCCGACTGTTGAATATGACCCCTCGCCTATATGCATAAAAACAAACGCTGGAAAGCTATCAATATCCTTACCATATTGTCATATCTGCCCTACAAGTGCAGTAACTACGAAAACACAGAAATTGAAATATCTATTAAAAGTTGTCACACTACTCAGTAGGGCTGAACGATCTATCGTTTTGGACCGAAAATCGCGATCTCAGACAACACAATTTTGGGATCGTCAAAGCCACGTTTTTTTAGTGCTCCTGACCCAGGTTTTGTTTCGTCAACTATTGCATATCATGTATGCCGCCTCCTTGTCTGTCATGCTGCCAACGCGTCGTGCTGCGCGTGGACAGGTCACGTGTTCTCTACTCCAATCAGAGTAGCTGGGCATGCATTTCAGAAATGGCTTCAGCGGGAGAAGTCCGGGGTTTTGGTCCCTAAGAAGAACAGCACGTCTGTCATTTGGCAGTATTTTGGGTTTTCTGCTGCAGACGAACACCGAACACGGGTACTGTGCAAAACATGTCGTGCGAAAGCAAAGCATTTGTGCGAGTGTGTGTTTGTTTATTAACCAATTCATACAAATTTAATATGATGATGAATGGGTATTGTCTAAAGTAGGCTATTAGCAAGTCCTTCTATGTAGAAAGTCTCTGGTCTCTGCCTATAGTCAGTAGTACTCTGCCCTCACTAAACCATAAAGTCAGTCAGCAATCAGAAGTAGTTTGCCTTAGGTAGGTCTTTACTTTATTTCGTGAAACTGAAACACGGTTAAAAAAACGACAAATAAGTTAGCTGTCGAACTGTTGTTAGGTGACAAACTGTTAGCATAAGGCTAGTTTAACATTACAAACGCCTTAGAAAGGCTAACGCGATTAGCATCGCTATATTTAACATTTCAGTTGCATTCATTTTACATACGTTAGTTAGAAAATGCAACAATACAAAGATTTACAATATACAAAGATGTAACTCGTCGACGAGGATCATCTGCATGTTAAGACAGGTTGTGATTAGACTGAAAAACATAAGGAGTAAATTTCACCCTGTTATGGTTATACTCTCTAGTTAAACTTTGTGGTCTCCAAAGCAAGGGCTTAGCTACGGCAAACCTAGAGGGACATAACACATCAGCATAGTTTTTCTAGTAATGTTTTTCTTTGAAGCCCTTGCAAATACAAGATAACAGATTGTCATCAGTCGTAGATTATTAATACTGTGTGTGTTATGAGATGTGTTTATATCTTTATGGTTTTCTGTTTTTGCTATAATTATTTATTTATAATGCATTACTCTGTGAAGTGATGTGGAGATCTCAGGGAAGCAAGTAGTATTGTTCATTTTGTTTGTTCTGCACTTTACCCTAACTTGTAGTGTTTTTTTTTTTTTTGTTGTTTACAAAAGGCGTTCACTGTTTTTGCTATATTAAGTGCAATATTTTGGTGCAGCTGAGCCACTGATGACTGACCTACCTATTTTAATTTATTACATATTTTGTAGATGGGAAAAGTTTACGTTTTTTTTTTTAAGTTATGTACAGCATATTTTTTTGCTAATAAATGTGACTACATTTGAAATCAATTTTTCAAACATTCTTGCATTAGTTATTGAATTTAGTGTTTAAATGATGTAAGTTTCTGTGATGTTTGCAAATCATCATCATGTGCACTGAAACTTGATTTTTTTTTTTTTTAATCGTGGATGAAATCGAAATCGCAATATCTGCCAGAAAAATCGCAATTCAATTTTTTCTTAAAATCGTTCAGCCCTACTACTCAGTCAACATGTCAGGTATATAGTGGTAATGCTTTTATGTTCTTAATGAGTACCAATCGCTGACATTCAGTGTTTCCTATTTGGTTTGGTATGTCAACAAGCCAGTGGGCGAAATTGAGGTCCACATGTCATACATTTAACAATTTTTCTGAGGTAGGACCAAGTGACTGCTGCCAAGGAGACCGCAACTTTACGGAAAGGGTGAAAAAAGGGTTTACTTTTTTTTTGTACCGGGAGTGAATAAAGGCTTTGACAACAATCTGCCTATGTTTTGGAACAATGCCAAATATTCCGTCTGCCTTATCAAAGCGATCAAGCCTTACTATGTGCAGTTACGCTTAATAAGCATAGTTTAAAATAAGAAAATAAAAACAGAGAAACACATATTGGGTCATTCCATGACAACTCAACCAATACTGATGTAGCAAGGTGGGTATTGGCATTCCTTGCCTGACCCACGTTACTGGCGTCATTACGTCACTGGTCTTAGCCAGCTGATTACTCGGCTGATTATATGGCTTGTTAAGTTTGACTTAGACGCGGGCATTCACGAGCTAAGAGGCATAGCTGGCGGCTGTCGGGTCTCTTCTCCTCCATCCCTCGCGGTTTGGGCAGATTTTTGTGGTAGGTGCCCTCCTACTTTGGTGGCTTGGCATTTTAATGTTTTTGTTGTGGACTTATGTGGTCTTACTGCGTCTCTAGCTCCGTCCTGTTCCCTGAGCGCATCTGATTGCTGCTTGGCTATACTCGTCTCGTCTCTACCGTGCTCCTCACTGCGGAGTTTGGCTCTTCCTGGTTCAGGTAAGCCACCTTCGCACAGCTAACATGCTCGCCGGGAGCTCGTACATTGAGTTAGTTATAACCGGTGTGTTTGTTTTCTCTAGCTGCATTTGTGAGTTTCCTCCTGCTTGCTGGTCTGTATTGCGCTCTTCTCAACTACCTCTGAACATGAGTATAATATTTTAACCCTTCGCCAGTCAGGCCCTGTGTCTTAATTTTTGCTCTGTGTTGTAGGCACGCTTGTGTAGCCGAGGACCCCCAAGTTATCTTTGTGGGTGTTGCTGCTTTGTCCCCTCTGAACGTTCCCGTCGTCGTGCTGCCCTGTGGGCAAAGCTGCGAGTGGGTGACTCTTCGCCCCACTAGTCCGTCGCCAATTGTATGTGTGCGTGTATGTATACTTAACCAAACCTTTCACAGGGGCTGACCATCTTCCTCCGGGCGTGCCTGCTCTGTGGTTGAAGGAGGCTTCATTGCGTCCCACATATTTTGTATAACGTCTTGGGTGCGTGTGTGTGGGCCTGTGTGGGTGACTGAGTGTGAGTGAGTGTGCGGGTGTGTGGGGGGAAATCCAGTGATTGATTTTAGTAACTTGTATCTGGTAAATATTTTTGTATCAGAATCCACGTCTGCTGTTAAATATTTTTGTATCAGAATCCACGTCTGCTGATTTTTGCATGAGAACTTGTGTGGGGGTCCAAGTTGGGGCTCTCGTGTGGTCCCTGGGTGGTAATTTCCAGTACTTCCTCAGGGTGGCGTAGTCGGGCTCAATCTAGGAGGGGGAACTACAGCTTCCCCAGTCATTATCACTTGGCCACATTTTGGCTTTGGTCGGCAGTATTGCATAGCAAGACGTGGATATCTGTGTGTGTTTTTTTTTTTTTGCCTGTTTAATCTTCTTGCTGGTTTTCCAATTCAGTTGTTGTGTCATTGCATGTGTGTTTGTCTGATTTGGTGCGGTGGAAGTGGGACAGAGCAGCAACAGTCCAAGTGGGAGATACTTGTTGGTCGAGCTAAAGTGATTCGCTGGTCGCCAAGAATTTCCTGGTAAGTGTAACAAGCATGAGTCAGGGCTCTCAGCAACCTGGCAATGTGGTGCCTGTGGATGAGATGCAGCAACTGCGTGACCAGCTTGCACAGCTTCAGGCTGAAAAGAATCGCTGGCTGCAGCAGCAGCCAGGGGGGTCAGGGGCAGCCTCTGCACATCAGCCCACATCAGCTGAGAAATTTGTGTTCATTCCTCATGACAAAAAGTGTCCTACGTTTTCAGGAAAGGGTGGTATGGGGCTTGATGAGTGGGAGGAAGAAGTGCAAGCATGCATGAGGGCCCGCCATCTGGCTCCTGCTGACCAAGCGTACTTTTTGTTTGATCACCTTGAGGGGGAGGCGAGAACGGAGATAAAATATAGGCCTGCAGGAGAGAGGAAAAACCAATAAAGATTTTGGCAATTTTGCGTGAGCTTTATGGCTGCTCACAGTCCCATGTGTCGCTACAGGAAGCTTTCTTCTCACGAAAACAACAGGAGGGTGAGAGCCTCCTGGAGTTTTCTTTGGGGTTGATGAGCTTAATGGAGAAGATCAAACAGGTTGCACCAGACGCAGTACCAAACGCAGATGTCTTGTTGAGACCAATTTATAGAATACGTCTTGGATGGAGCGTTGCGCAGGGATCTGAAGCAGTTCGTTCGTAATACTCCGCACGCTTTGTTGCTCGACGTTCGAGGGGAAGCGATTAGGTGGGAGCGCGAGGGCATGCCCGTGGCCATGTGGGCCAGAAGCCAGTCTGTACCCTCTGCGTATGGTCTGGTGTACGGAGTTCAGGGCGATTCTCGCCCGGTGGCTAATAAGCCAGCGCCAAACCCTGATTGGGTTGAAGTGAAGGAGATTCTAAAGCGCCAGCAAGAGCAGTTGGACCTTCTTGCTCGTAGCGTTAGCCTCCTTCAGGAGGCTAAGGCTCCTGCTAGGCCGCCTTTCACTGGTCCTCTGATCTGCAGGCGGTGCCAGCAACCAGGGCATTTTGCACGTGATTGTGATGGCCCGAGGCGCCCCCCACGTCCCCGGACAGCTTCCACCTCTTCTGTGTCTTATTCTGGCCCAACACCTTCCACCCAGGTTCAGGAAAACTAACACCCACCGATCTTTTGAGTCGCAGTTCGGATGGGGTTTCTAAGGGCTTAGAGAAGGTAAAGGGAAAAGTGGGGGTTTTGCAGCATTTATCGTGCCCAAACATACAGGTAAACATGGGGGGCATAGATGTGTTATGCCTATTGGATACAGGTTCCATGGTATCAACCATTACTGAGTCATTCTTCCAACAGCATTTTGAACCCTGGGGTCAAGACCGCCTCCAACAGTGCCAATGGTTACAGCTACGGGCCGCAAATGGGTTGGCAATCCCATACCTTGGTTACTTGGAGTTGGACGAGTCCGAGTCCGCTCCCTCCTACTTAAGCATAGCTGTGTGTTCGCCACCCATGAGGGAGACCTCGGGTGCACCGACCTCATCTGCCACGAGATTCCTTTGCTAAACGAGGTCACAGTCCGACAATGTTACCGTCGACTACCACCGTCGGAGTATGATGTAGTTAACACTAGAAGTCCCAGAGAGGGGCCATTTGGCCTTTTTACCTAGAAAACCCACAAGAGGGCCAATTGGCCCCAAGTCCCCCCTGTGGACACTCATTTTGTTATGGAAATGTGGCTGTTAGTGGCACACGGCCGGAGCCACTTGAACCTGTGTGGGGGAGGGGACACACCTTACAGCTCAGGAGGTTCTTTTGAGAGCAAGCTTTAGTTCTGAGATGGATAAATACCTCAGTGAACATAGCAACAGGAAGGAAGATCAACACACTGACATTTATTGTTAAAAAAACAAAACAAAACATATTTACGAAGAATGAAAAACCATACATTATGAGTGAAATACATTTGAGCAGTGACTCACAATCGTGGCACTGCCATTGCTCCTTTCGGCATTTTCCACATGTATATCGGTAGCAGTCAACACAGCGCACAGTTGCATGATTGTCCTTACATTTAATTTTAGCCTGACACTTGGCTCTTTTTCCTAGTTGTGGTGTGGAGGGTTGTTGCCGAAATAATTGTTCCTTTTGGGCCTTTTTCATACCCACATTTTAGAATAGAATGTGTTTTTATTCTTTATTCTCACATTCACACAGAAGTAGCCAACATGACTTCACCACTATAAGGTCTGACCCCCTCACCCCACACACTGCCACTAACAGTGTCATTACCATAACAAAATGAGTTATTAGTGTATTTGGGAAAAGCGGTCGGGCCAAATGGCCCCTATGTGGGTCTTCTAGGTAGAAAAATGCTGGGACTTCTAGTGTAAAGTCGTACATCCAACAGTTACTGGAAGCTGATATCATCCGGGAGAGCTGCAGCCCGTACGCGTCCCCTATTGTCCTGGTTCGGAAAAAAGATGGTAGTCCACAATTGTGCGTGGACTACCGCCAATTAAACAGTAAAACCCGCAAGGACGCGTTCCCACTTCCGCGTATCGAGGAAACTTTGGATGCACTCTCTGGTGCCTGCTGGTTCTCAACTTTAGACCTTGCCAGTGGGTATAACCAGGTTCCCGTTGCAGAGACAGACGAGGCCAAAACAGCTTTCTGTACTCCGTTCGGCTTGTTCGAATGGAACAGGATGCCATTCGGGCTCTGCAACGCCCTTAGCACTTTTCAAAGGTTAATGCAGCGGCTCTTTGGTGACCAGCAGTGCCAATCGCTCTTGCTTTATTTGGACGATGTCGTGGTGTTCTCCTCTTCTGTCGACCAACACCTGCAGCGGCTCGCAGTAGTGCTCGAACGGTTGCAACAGGAGGGATTGAAAGCAAAGTTGGAGAAGTGTGCGTTTTTCCAGAGGGAGGTAGGCTATCTTGGCCATGTGATTTCGGATAAGGGTGTCTCCACTGACCCCAAGAAGGTTGACGTAGTGGCTAACTGGCGACGTCCCACCCATGTTTCAGAGCTCCGTCATTTTTGGGCTTCGCAAACTATTATAGACGCTTTGTCGAAGGGTTCGCAAAGCTGGCCGCTCCTTTGCATAAGGTCGTAGCGGAGCTGGTGGGTACCAAGACGTGAAAGGTCGGAGTTTGTCATCGGCCTGGACTGCAGAGTGCGAAGCTGGATTTGAAGGCTTGAAAAGTAAACTGGTGCAGGCACCTGTGCTTGCTTACGTTGACTTCCCTTTGTACACACAGACTTGTACAGGTTTTATTCCATTTATTATTCTCTGGATTTAAATGTGTTTCTGTGCCAGTGTCGCTTATCTGCTTGTCTACGTCTTTTACGGTAACTATTCTGCCCTACAAAGACAAAGTGCAGTAACTGTGTAAACACTGAAGCTGAGAAAAATGGCCTTTAGTGTTGTCATACTGCCCAGTCAAACATGTGGGAGGTTTAATATTGGTGATACTTTTATGTACTTTCTTAATAGGAAGAAGCAAGAAAGAAGTGTTATAAAGTCAATTTCCAGTTTAAACTCAATTTACAAAACTTACTGCCTTTTGGCTTTGTAGAACAGTACTGATTTAGCGTAAATTGTTGTCTTATAAATGTCACCTATAATCATAGGTTCTCATGTACAGCTACAACAGTGTGATGTGATGCACAGACACCATGATCATTAATAGTCTTATCTCCAAAATGACATTCTTCATGGTGAACTGCTCAACAGTAGCTGAATTCTGACATTTCAACATGGCCATCTGTCCATCCAACACAATAAAACTTTTATTCAGATTACTATTTGTAATCACAACAACAGTTGAGGACTAAACACACAGGCAGGTCATGGCAGGGCTTATCCAAAGATGTGCTGACATTGTGAAATAAATAAACATACACACACAAACGTTGAAATGAATAGTCATCAAGAGTGCTGTGACCAACTGCTCAGAGGGCAATCTCAATGACTAGCAAATTCTTGGCTGTGTATGTTACTAAATGCACTGTGGCAGGTCAAGGCAGGACAAGGAAAACTTACAAGAAAAAATAGTTTTTTTGGTAATGGCGGTATTACAGCATAAAAATGCATATTTTTAATCACTTAATCATTTTATTGGTCTGTGTATTTGATCTTTTACTCACTATATATTTGTAAGATGCAAACGTGAACAATGTGCACTTATTTTCATGGAAAAGCAGTGCTTGCTAAAATACAGTGCCAAAAATTGTTAATTTGGCAGCCATTTTAATTTATGCAAATTAGACCGTTAAAACGTGAAAAATATATATTCCGCCCAACCAAAATCCAGCTTTGAGATTTTAATCAACACTGGCTAGCCCAATTTTCAGAGGATTCTGAAAGAGCATGTGCGGACTGACCGAAGTACCAATTTTCAGGCCGATACCTTGTATAGAAATGAAGTTATGGGCCTCCAAAAACAATTAAAGGGAATGCAGTGACCAGCAGGAGCAAAAGAAGGGCCATGTCCCTTAAAGTTTAAAGGGCCATAAAATCTAAACTGCTTGATATTCTGATCTGAAACTTGAGATTGTGCGCATGGAAGCACTGGTTGAGTTGGCATGGAATGACCGTACTGCGTTTATTAAAGCGATATCAAGGGGAAACAGGGCTATGCGCACTGAAACCCATTGGCCGAGCGCGTTTAAAGACAGGGCTGGCAGCTGATGCCCCGTGGACACACCGCACCCTCAGACTGGTGTGACCACTCACAGACCGCTTCCGCCCGGTTCCGCTCATGCTCAAGGCTATGCAAATGTGGCCTACAGGCAACCACATGGGCTTGAACACATGAAGAATCTAACCAGAAGACACGCCACAGGGGAAACCAAAACAGGACACAGGTGAACACAGTAGGGACAAGTAGCAGGCAACCAGAGGGTGATACACAGGTGAAATCAATTACGAGGAAATCAGACAAAGGCAGAAAGAGCAATCCATTAGGCCTGTCACGATAATACATTTTGCTGGACGATAAATTGTCCCAGAAATGATTGCAATGAACAATAATATTGTGATTTTGAGACCAATTTCAATATAATGATAATGCCATAACAATGCAAGTACACCCTTTCAAAGATCAATAAACGTTCATTTATAAAGAATATTACATACTGGTTTATCCAAAATAAATAAACAAAACAACCAAAAACAATAAATAAAAGGGAGAGTGATGCAGACGAGGTTAGGCACATGGACATATGACCAGAAACAAAGGAGCGCATGGAAAACGCAGAGCACGTGGTAAAAAATGGCACATGGATAACACAGGAAACGAATCACAAGGACACAGAAGTAAAGATGGTAGATATCCCAAGATTCGTCATGACAAGGCACTTCCTGGAACCCATGATCGCACAGGGAGGAGGGGAGAGCGACACAAATCGGCCTTTTTGCAGTGTGATTAGTGACCAAGCAAGAGGCCACGAGGCATAGAAACATCAGTCACATTAATGACATGCCCCTGCATGCAGGCCTGAACTGATCCCCATCTTGCTCCCATAGACATGAACTACCATGAAGTATCTTGCTCTGCCTATCTACCATCTTTGACAGAAGCACACAAGTGCCACAACAAAGCACTACAAAAGCGCCAATGGTGATCATCTGTAGGTCATCTGCACGTTGGTGCAGGTGAAGTTAGTGACATGACATACTAGAGATGACTAGCCTGGTAAACTAACCTATTTGTACTTCATTTCATTTTGTACAGAGAGTCTGGAGTGGCTGCCGTTGACATTTATGTATTTGGACCAAGCAAATCCGAGCCAATCAGCGAACAGAGGGAGTGTTCGCAAGCGATGATGTTGGCTTTGTGTGCTCCATTTGAATTGTAGTGCTTAGGTAGGCTAATTATGACCGCCGCTAGCGAAGCTAGCGATAGCGGTCATTATAGTGTTGCCGCGACTTTTTTCCCCTTTTTTTTTTTTTTTTTTTTTCAGCAATTTTCCGTCAACGGTTTCCGGGACACTGGAAGTCAGGGGGACATGAATCTTTGTAGGCATGTAGCCCTAGAACTTCTTCAGCGAATAGAAGCTTTTGGCCCCCAAGGGCCACCCCCCCGCTGTGCCAGTGTCCGTCAAAGAGGGGGAGACCGGCAAAAGTTTTTGCTGAATAACTCAATGAACGTTTCACCCAACGACATGAAATTTTTGTCATATGTCGGTGTCACAGAGACGTATCGACCCAGCCCATAAACATTCACTTGAAACATAGCGCCACCTAGTGATATGGGTAAATGCAAAAATTGGGATTTTGAGTTGCCAATATCTTGGACCGAGAAGGAGGAAACTGCGCAAAATACATCATGCACGATCACCACAAAGACCTCTAACACCACAGCACATGCCATAAAATTTCGTCAATAGGGGGCGCTGTAATTGTAATTGCTAATGTTTACAACAATTTTTTGTTTATCGTGAAATCTATTGACCCTCACGCATTGAACGCACTGGTTGACGCCCACTTCCAACGAGAACAATTTCCGTGAAATTTTAACATTGCGAAAACGAATCTGAACGAACTCGTCATAGGCCGTTCATGTGAATCTCACCAAATTTGGTATATGTCATCTACAGACAATGCTGACAAAAAGTTATCAAAGGATTTATCTTGAGATAAACCGTTCCGAAGTTACACGTCAATGAACAAATAACATGTAGCTTAAAATTCTTCAAATGTCCATATCTTGGCTTTTAATTGCTCAAATGTGGTCAAAGTTGACATGCTATCTCTAAACAGCCTTTTTTTCATGTGTACTCAATTTTGTGACATTTCGTCATAGGGGGCGATGTTTATTGGCGAAGCTAGGTGTCAAAAAACTGTTTTTCTTAAATAATTCGTCAACAATTTTGCCCAAGACAACAATTTTGTGTTAGTATGTCAGGGTTACAGAGGCATATCGGCCCAGCCCAGAAACACCCACTTGAAGCATAGCGCCACCTAGTGATAAGGGTAAATGCAAAAATTGGGATTTTGAGTTGCTAATATCTTGGACCGAGAAGGTGGGAACTGCACAAAATACATCATGCACGATCACCACAAAGACCTCTAACATCACAGCATGTGCCATACAATTTGGTCCATAGGGGGCGCTGTAATTGTAGAAAATGCCATTTTGCCTATTATCTAGAGAATGCTAATGTTTACAACAACTTTTTTTTTATCGTGAAATCTATTGACCCTCATGCATTGAAAGCACTGGTTGACGCCCACTTCCAACGAAAACAATTTCCGTGAAATTTTAACATTGCGAAAACGAATTTGAACGAACTCGTCATAGGCCGTTCATGTGAATCTCACCAAATTTGGTATATGTCATCTACAGACAATGCTGACAAAAAGTTATCAAAGGATTTATCTTGAGATAAGCCGTTTCAAAGTTACATGTCAATGAACATTTAACACATAGCTTAAAATTCTTCAAAAGTCCATATCTTGGCTTTTAATTGCTCAAATTTGGTCAAAGTTGACTTGCCATCTCTAAACAACTTTCTTTTTATGTGTACTAAATTTTGTGTAATTTCGTCATAGGGGGCAATGTTTATTGGCGAAACTAGGTGTCAAAAAACAGTTTTTGTTAAATAATTCGTCAACAATTTTGCCCAAGACAACAATTTTGTGTTAGTATGTCGGTGTTATAGAGGTGTATCAGCCCAGCCCATAAACACTCACTTGAAGCATAGCACCACCTAGTGATAAGGGTAAATGCAAAAATTGGGATTTTGAGTTGCTAATATCTTGGACCGAGAAGGTGGGAACTGCACAAAATAGGTCATGCATGAACAGCACACAAAGACCTCTAACACCACAGCACGTGCCATACAATTTGGTCCATAGGGGGTGTTGTAATTGTACAAAATCTCATTTTGCCTATTCCTTTCACAAATCACTCCTACACACTATACAAACACACACAATGTCATTCATTCAAAACCCACATTCATGCCCACTTCCAGAAAATAATTTCCACACAAATTCTCACCTCAAAACACTGCTCTACCACACACTCATCATACCAACAGTTCCCACATTAATACACTGCGGCGGTCATACCATGTACCGCTATGCGGTACATCTGTTGCATACATGACGACAAGACATTAGTGATTAGGTAAAGGCAGAAGCACTTGTTTTAAACTTCAGCAGAGTCCACACCTCCAGCAAGAAATCGTTTCTCAATGTAGCAAGGTCAGACCCTTTGCACAAAATGATGTGAAGTATGAGGGCCTGGTTTACCAGGCTAGATGACAACATTACAGCAAAATTGCTCCATTTAAATCATTCAAGCAATGTTACAATGTTGCACCCTTTTGTCTTCTCTAGAAAATTCCGTGAGGATAGACTGCGTTAAGAGAGGAGTGATTGTCATTGGCACTGAGTGCCTGACACCATCTCAATTACATATCTGACTCTTTTACAATTGAAACATTTGCTGAATTTTGGGAATTTAACTTTGGGAATTTTGCTGTGTACAGTTAAATCAACTTTTTGTAGTGTAATTTCAAATGTTAATTGTAAGACTTTTGCAAAAGTATTGGAAATTAACTGAGGCTTTTGCTGTGTACTTTGCATTCATGACATGGGAAAAATAGGATGTGTCAAAAATTCAGCTGTAAGTGAACTGTCAAAAGATTTTGACTAGTCTCTGTAGTATCCCATAGGGTGTATATTTGTACTGTAATGCAGTTCCATCTTCTGCAGTCTGTTGTAGGCCTTTTCTTCCAATGTAGTTCACATAATATAAGTATTTGTCATGGTGCTGTTTGTATCATTTCCCAGTGTCAGTAACTGGCAGCACAAAGCACACATCACTGTGGTATCAGCCATTTGAGAACTGATACAGCACTACATTTGCTTGGTAAACCAGCCCCTTGTACTTCACTTCATTTCGTCTGAGGGTGTGGCTGTGCTTCCATCAACATGGTTGTGTCAGGCAGAATCTTGCCTGACCAATCAGTGAACAAATCCTTCTTCAAGGTGTAGACTCTTCTGAAGTTTAAAACAATTGGATCTGCCTTTATCCAATCGCTAATGTCTGGGCGTGACAGATGCAATTAGCCTAGCTATAAGCCTGCCTACGCACTACAATTAAAGAGTATGGAACCTACCATTCAAATGTAGCACAGAAAGTCGACATCATTGCTCACAAAAACTCCCTCTGTTCGCTGATTGGTCAGGGAAGATTTTGCCTGAGACCACCATGTCAATGGCACAGCCAGACCTTCTGTACGAAATAAAGTATGAGGGGCTGGTTTACCAGGCCAGCACTACATAGTGATAGCGATAACTTTGCAAAATTCTGAAAATCCTTCACTACGACCAGATAGAATTCACAATAAATAGGCAGGGTAGGCTTTTCTCTGGTTTGTTCGAAGAGAAATGGAATACATCTCAGGGCGTACATAAAAGGGCAAATATACACCTTAAGTTTGGGATTAAACATATTCTTTGTGTTAATGTCAATATAGGTTTACGGGTAAATGAGGCATGTACTGTACAATGACAGGCAGCTGTAAACTCTGGACATTAAAACTTTTCTGATTGCCTTCAACCAATCTGAAATGGCTCAATGGAGCATACATACTCAAACCTAATGTCATACTCAAATTCCCGCCTGCTCGCTGATTGGTAACCGAAAAAATGGGTCGAGCCAAAGGAGAACTTTAGTAGAGCAACATGACGGAGTACTGTAGCGAAATACAACAATGCGCACAAGTACTTTGTTAGCACTAGCTTAGCTAAACTTGTACCACACATTCCAAATCATCTAGTTCTACCTCTGCACCTAACACAGGTGATTTCAATAATTAACTTCTCTCTCTGGCTGAAGAATTGTGATAATTAAAATCAGCTGGTTGAAACATGCATGGTACTGGATGTTAACATCACTGGGCATGTATACATTTGTCGTTTTAGTCATCAGACACTAATCCCTCAAGACATGGAATAGCCTGATGTTTAGTCATACATTTGATTATATCTTGAAATCTGCATCAGCACCACACCAACAGCAGTCGTTCATTTTGTTTGATTCCTCAAACCTTTACTAAATAATTTTATGAATTCATGTGAAACAACCACAAAAAACGAAATGTACAAACCCCATTTTAATTCAGCACATAACAACACATAAATAAAAAAGCGTAAAAAGACACGGAAATTAAAAGAATAAAAATACTTCATAAAATAATCAATGAGCAAACTGACAGGTAAGCAAATATAGATAGGGAGACTAAATCTTCCATACATTATGGATTTGTTATTTACAGGTCAAAAATGGCATGTAATTTATTAGTCCACATTGACCACAGTTGTCACAGTGAATCTCAGGTCTATCACAAAGTGCTCAGGAATTCCTCAACCTGTGGAGAACAAAAATTAATAAAACACACATTACACATAAGACGTATAAACATGTAAGAAAATACTATATGAAAAACATGAATGTGTTATAAATGTTGGACATACAAGTCAGATCTTGTTACTTCAGCAAGCATTACAATGTAACTTGTCTAAGGGGCTGTTCCTACTGGGACGCTCGAATTCGGTTGTTTTCCTATGAAACGATGCAGCTGACAAGAGGTTTGATCGATGCACCTTGCTCAAAAAACAGCGAAGCAAGCCTCTAAGCATCATAAGGAGCTCAAACCTCTTCAAAATCTTTTCAACTTTTGGAAAAAAAATTCTACAATGGGTCGTTGCAGAGCTACAGTGACTTGCAGACAGCTGAAGTTCAAATATCAACGGTAAAAATGAACCTTGACATCTCCAGCAAGCACTTATTAAGCGCTTGGATTTTGGAATACTAGCGTCGGTTCTTGTGTTATGGAGGCGGAAAGAGCATTGCAGTGGGAACGGCCCCTAAGATATCTAACATAAAATGCTGACAAGATTAACTACAGTTAAACTGTCTGATGCAAACCTCATGAATGCCAGTACCATTTAAATCCAGATTACACACAGAGGCACCTGCTTTTGCTAGAGCAACAAAATAGTGAACAAACCTTTTCAATCATGTTGGAACATTTTTCCTTGTTCTTTTTAAAATCTTCATTCACGTCCAGAGTGAGTATAGGGATCTCACTCAGATAGTCAAACTCCATACTAGGAGAAAAAATGATAAGTATTCATGGATTAGTGTTGTAGTTTTGTTTCATGATGTGCTTTATGTAGATGGAAATTATGTGATAACTTCTGGAAATTCTGTGATTTCATGTGTGGAAGTTGAAGACAGCACACTTTGTAGCATACGGTCACAGATGGAAATCCTGGCTTTAGAAAGTAAAAATCTTACTATATTTTCGATCCAACATTTATCTGATACTAAAGACCACTTTTCATTACAAGTAGATCAGCAAACTATTAAAATCGCCTGTGTTACGAGCACAGGCAAAAAGAATACATGACAAGGTTTTTACCTTTTGTAGCTGGGATTTCTACCTCTGCACGCTATATGCAAAAAGTGAAAGTCCCATTTTTGTCATTGGGATCACACATCACCACGGCACACAGGGCACACAACGAAATTCACCTCTGCACTTAACCCATCACACACATGTGAGCAGAGGGCAGCCATGATAACGGTGCTCGGTGAGCAGTGCGTGGGGACTGTGCCATGCTCAGGGTACCTCAGTGGCACTACTGGCGACCCGTGATTCAAACCTGCAGTCCTGCGGTCACAGGTCCGACACCTTAACTGCTAGGCCACCACTGACCCTTATGCACAAAGTATGCTAATATTTCTGCAACGAAGGCTTACTGAATATGTTACATTCAAATCAAACATTGTGTTTCTTAATCATTTGTTTCAGACGAGTTTGCAAGCAAAGCAGAAGTTGTTCCACAAAGTCCAGTAAGCATTTCTAGTAGACCACATGGCGCCATATCCCTCATGTGACAGACTATTATGTCTGCTTACATCACCACTATGGTGTGTGCATGCAGGGCTCACCTGAGCTTTCAGTACTGGAGCAACTCTGTGTGTGGAAACAGGACTATGTGTGTGCAAACAGGACTATGTGTGTGTGCAAGCAAGACTCACCTGAGATTACAGTGCTGGAGTTAGCTCTATGTGTGTGCAAGCAGGACTTATGTGGGTCCAAGCAGCACTATTGTGTGTGCAAGCAGGAATGTGTGTGCAAGTAGGACTATGTGTGTGCAAGCAGGATTATGTGTGTGCAAGCAGGACTATGAGTGTGCAAGCAGGACTATGAGTTTGCAAGGTGCACCATTGTGCTTGCAAGCAGGACTATGTGTGTGCAAAGTGCACTATTGTGTGTGCAAGCAGGACTGTGTGCAAGTCGGACTATGAGTTTGCAAGGTGCACTATTGTGTGTGCAAGCAGGACTATGTGTGTGCAAGCAGGATTATGTGTGTTAAAACAGGACTATGCGTGTGCAAGGTGCACTATTGTGCGCGCAAGCAGGACTCACCTGAGGCTTCGGTGCTGGAGCCAGCTCTCGTGTTTGAAGTGCAGCTTCTCCAGGTACTCCAGAGGGATACACTGCTCCTCCTCTCTGCCTCTCAGACGCAGGCGCTCCATACACATCTAAGCAGTAAGGGATATACGTCAACTCACCTTGTACACACAGACTTGTACAGGTTTTATTCCATTTATTATTCTCTGGATTTAAATGTGTTTCTGTGCCAGTGTCGCTTATCTGCTTGTCTACGTCTTTTACGGTAACTATTCTGCCCTACAAAGGCAAAGTGCAGCAACTGTGTAAACACTGAAGCTGAGAAAAATGCCTTTAGTGTTGTCATACTGCCCAGTCAAACATGTGGGAGGTTTAATATTGGTGATACTTTTATGTACTTTCTTAATAGGAAGAAGCAAGAAAGAAGTGTTATAAAGTCAATTTCCAGTTTAAACTCAATTTACAAAACTTACTGCCTTTTGGCTTTGTAGAACAGTACTGATTTAGCGTAAATTGTCTTATAAATGTCACCTATAATCATAGGTTCTCATGTACAGCTACAACAGTGTGATGTGATGCACAGACACCATGATCATAAATAGTCTTATCTCCAAAATGACATTCTTCATGGTGAACTGCTCAACAGTAGCTGAATTCTGACATTTCAACATGGCCATCTGTCCATCCAACACAATAAAACTTTTATTCAGATTACTATTTCTAATCACAACAACAGTTGAGGACTAAACACACAGGCAGGTCATGGCAGGGCTTATCCAAAGATGTGCTGACATTGTGAAATAAATAAACATAAACACACAAACGTTGAAATGAATAGTCATCAAGAGTGCTGTGACCAACTGCTCAGAGGGCAATCTCAATGACTAGCAAATTCTTGGCTGTGTATGTGTTACTAAATGCATATTTTTAATCACTTAATCATTTTATTGGTCTGGGTATTTGATCTTTTACCCACTATATATTTGTAAGATGCAAACATGTGAACAATGTGCACTTATTTTCATGGAAAAGCAGTGCTTGCTAAAATACAGTGCCAAAAATGGTTAATTTGGCAGCCATTTTATGCAAATTAGATCGTTAACAACTCAAAATTCAGATTGGGAACCAGGCTAGCTGACTTCAGCATACATTAATTATGTTAAGTAGACTGGTTCCCAACTTTTACTAAAAAATCCTTCTAGGATGCATAATTGTCAAAAAAGAGTCCAGTCTATTAGCTTTGATATTTTTTTCCTGAATGACATACAGAGCAGACCAATAAAAAAAATACAGAAATATTTTTTTTTTCCCCAAAAGCCAATAAAATCTGTTGACGTGGCCAGCTGAAACTGCAGTATGCCCTTGCTAACTGTGACAGGACACCAGTTACAGACCTCAGGCTTGGCGCGCAAGTAGATGATGCCATCCAGTTGGATGTGTTTGCCAAACTGACGGTGGAGCCACCCGTGCCAGTCCTGGTATATGGCCCACTCTGTCTCGTTTACACATTCACTTTCATACAGGTTGGCCGCAAAGATGTACCTGACAACAGACAAGCGAAGGAAGTACACAGCTATCAGGACACAGAAATATAGGCACAAAAAGTACAAAGAAAATACAGCATGTAGTCTTTATACTGTATAAACAAGTGAATAGTCTTCCTACTGCAAAATCAGGTGAAAGAAAGAAAGAGAGACATAATTTTGGAAAACAAGAAGCACTGAGGCCCTTTTACCGGTCACTGTAGACAGAGCGCTCAAAGAACTGCACCGGGTTCTCCGCCTCCCTCAGCTTCCCATTGGTGGATTTGATCTGGGCGCGGATGCGGCTCATGCAGGCGTAGCTCTGGAAGGTGTAGGCCCAGCGCTCCGGCTTCTCGTACATCATCTGGAGGACATTTCCGCCGCTCTTCTGAGACGTGGTCAGCTCCTGAAGGAACAGGAAGTCAGATTTTAAACACTGGCGGTGTCATGAGCTATTCTAGGTAGTGAGGGGGGCGAGAGATTCAGAGTAAAACTTGTGCTTCAAACGAAACAACTGATAAGCTATCAACACCCAATGCCTGAACACACAGTATTATCTTTAATGTGGGACTTTTGTGTGGTAACAATCACCAGTAAAAAAATGATCTACATTGGAACAGATAAACTATCCATTGCACTGCAGCCTGAGAAACAGGTGAGTGATTAACACTGTTTTCCACAGTGCTTAATAGTTAAGAACCTTAACAACACATCCCTCCCATCTGAACCAAACTGTCCCAATAGAAGAGTAAAATTAGACTTGGTCCTGAAATAAGGTGATGAAAACATAGGAATATGTAGGACAGTATATAGTTCATTGTCCTCCATTCATACCAGCTGGAAAGCTTAAAACAAACATGATGCAACACTGCAATGACCACCTTAACTAATTCCCTGTGGGAAACGTTTAGCTTGTACTACTCATAAAGCAAACTGTGTAGACAGTAATGGGAAGCCTGGTTTTAAAGGTTATAACCCCGTATAACCCCAGTAGAGCACATATCCCTTCCAGCCATTCTGTAAATCAGCTGATTCCAATAAGCACAACTCTTTAGCCAGGTGTAAGAGTTAAATATTGAAATGAACTGTGGTGATTTGCAATATGTGGTGGTATTGTGTTGTAGTGTCTGGTGGTATTGCATGGTGGTGTTGCCCCTCATCAGACATCACAAGCTTACAAAAATCTTTGGCTTGTGTGGTTATGGTGCCCTCTAGTGAGGAGTTGGTGACTAAATAGAGCAAATAAAATCTATACTCCTGCTGAGAGACGATTTCACTGCATGTTTTATTCGTGAACATAAAGATCTACAAATCAATAATAACAATAAAAAAACGAGATTAAAGCAACTCCTGGAGAACTTAGTGCAAGACACAACGAGGTGTGACATTTGTGTCTGTGGGCATATTTTTATACTCATGCAAAACATTAACAACTCAAAGAGGCAGAGACACTAAACCACAGAACCTCTCCCAAAATAACAGAAAAAGTGTTAAAGTAGCTATATGAAAGTAGCTATATGTAGGACTGTGGCAATCAAATTCAAAATACCGTAAAGTGTTGTTCACCCTATAGAGGCAAGAGTCAAATTACAAAATCAAAACATAAACTGAATTTGCAGGCTGTGAATTAAGTTTTAATAAGTTAATATTCTGCTTGTACTATCGCCATCCCTGACATCAGTATTTCAATGTAACATCCTGGTGACATATCAGGACCATGTTGTCATAACTTTTATACATTTCTTACATACAGCACCATTAAGCAGCTGTGACCTAATAGTTGATCTTGGGATCCCAAGTTGATCTTGGGATCGGAGGGTTGCAGGTTTGATTCCAGTAGGCAAAAAATATGGATGGGCACTCTTCTGCCCCCATATCCATAGCTGAAGTGCCCTTAACCCCACACTGCTCCGGGGTGCCTGTCCTTGTGCCTAATTCACCGTAATTCGCTCTGGATTAGAGCGTCAGCTAAATGTAATATAACCGAATAGGCACTGTTGCTTCCACAGCACTGTTTGCACAAGTTCAAAAAGAAGCTCATCATTCTGAAACCCCTGTGTCAGTATTGGCATCAAGAGTTATTTCACTCATTGCTCTTTGGCATTTCATTTGGCTCACTCTTACTACCAACACTGGGTAGGTCTTGCATTACAGTCTATTCTTATCTCACATCTGTGATGAATCCATGGTAGCACTGTTTATGTATATTATGCTAATGAAAGCAAAGACGGGTGAGGCTGGGTAAGAGTAAATGTGTAGTACACAGTTCACTTGTTGATACACTTTTATTACTTGTTGATACTTTACGGTCACAAAAATACATTATTTAAGTACAACACTAGTACATATTGTTACACAGGTTGTACCACTGTACCTAATTAGGTAGAGACACTGTAACGCTGACCACATTAAAATAAAGTGTTATCTACTTTACTAATGTAAACCTGAAGCTTCACTGATTAATGGGAATAATGTAAGTCTCATTCTGAGCCCGTTTGTTGTTTGCACAGCCAAAAAATTGGATAAGCAGTGACCGTGTGTGTGTGTGTGTGTGTGTGTGTGTGTGTGTGTGTGTGTGTGTGTGTGTGTGTGCGTGTTTGAGTGAGTGAATGAATGAGTGAGAGAGAGAGACTGTGAGGGAGAGGCACCCATTTGATATTTAGGTTTTAGAAGTCAAATGAGTTAGTATTTGGATATGAGGGAAGGAATTTATAGCACTGTAGTTTGGGCAGGATATATTACACTAGGCTGGTGACCCTGAAACGCATTCAGCTGTTGACTACTTTGCATGTAGTGCAATTCCTTTGGGGGATCTCCCAACAGATGAGGAGGCAGCTGTCATTAACAACGTCACATCACACAGAGCACCAATGTCTGTTTGAGGGCTGCTACAGTTGAACAACAATGTGATGTCACCTACAGAAATTTCTCAATGGCACTGTAATATATATATATATATATATTACAGTGGATTACCCATTACCCATATATATTTATATTTATATTTGTGTGTTTGTTTATAGAAAAAGATTTGCCTTCTTACCTCAAAGTCATTTTGGTTAGTTTGTACGTTGCACCACCTTGCGATGGGTTCTGGCACGACTTCCCAGTCTCCGTTTCGATGCTCCAAAAGGTGGACAAAAGTTGACTTTCCGGACGCTTTAAAAAAACAGGAAGTACCGTGGTTTTCAAGGTCAAAGACTACTGTAATTTACAGTTTATTGATCTGTGTATGTTAAAAATAAACAATTAAACAATTTAACTAATCAATATAGGCCCACAGTCAAAATATTTCTTACAACTTGGGACAAATATTAGCTAGACTACTTGCTCATTTTGTGCACTTCGCGCGTTAATGGGCAACTTTAATGACAGGTGCTAGATTCACATCGTGCTTATAACAAAAAGAACCTTTGTTTCTTGTTAGGTGTCTGAACAAAGTAAGTTTGGTGTCCTTATATGCAATTAAATTACATATAAGATTTATACGTCATATCATGGCTAATCGAATCCAACAAATGCAGCACGCAGGAGATTCATTACTTACCGATGTTTCCTTCAATGGAAATCCGCTTAATTCTTTTCTCGAAGCTGTCGTCGGCACTGGGACATGCTCTTTTCGGTGTTGGCGACATAATTGCCTTTTTGTATGCTTTGAAACTGTCTAAAATGTAGCAAAATAGTGAGAAAAGGTAACCCGCAATTCCAACCCGACAGACCGCCTACAGGAGATTAGAAATTTGGCGCTACTTTCCCCCGCACTGTAAAAGAACGCACAGGCACCACCCACTATTAAAGGAGCCAGCCCATTGACTGGACCTTATCTACAGTCAATTAGTCAGTCAGTAACAGTAAAACAGACGTGTCAAGAGAGAAAGGGAGTACAGTCGACAGGCCAAATCCACTAAAAGTACATTAAATACACTTATTTTAATGTATTTGTTGATTGTCCCTGGAGGATTTGTGTTTAAGAGCAGGTTGAAATCCAGGCTTTAGAAAGTAATAACCCTGCCATGTTCTGCCTGTGCACTTTGCACAAGTGATTCTACTAATTACCTGACCTACCTGTCTGATTATTTGTCTGCACATTAGGACCAGCTGGTTCAGATAATAACTGGAACATATACACGTCAGGGCTTTTACTCTCTATCCCACTTACGTTTAACCGTTTAAAACAAAATCTAAAATAGACACCCTAAAGATACACAGTACTTTGGTGATGAAGATGAAAAGCTTGTGACAACGTTACTTGCACCTTTAAGGCAAATAGCGTCAGGCACCATGCGCTGCACTCATTGGGCAGTTGTAGATACAGTTGAGGCGGGTTTTCCTATCCAGGGGGCGGGTAGCACTAGCTAGCTGTGGCAGTGGCAAAGTTTGCTAGTAAAGCTTCAGAATGATTTGGTAAAGTTTTTAGCGTTTGTAAACTCGGTCAACATCTGATCAGAAAACCGGCAAAGGTTTGAGACAGGAAATCATAATGTTAACTGTAGCTAGCAATCCTGTTTCATTGGCTTGGTGGTAGCAGAACGATTTCTTTGAAAAAACGAACCTGTTGACTGTTTCCTGCCAGACAAGCGCTGATAAAGTAAAAATATTCCTTTTTCTAAATCCAGCAATGCACGTTTACTATTCAAAGTAAACTTGTGCGCTTAAATATCAGCTTGTTCTGTGTTTTTTCGTCATTTTGAATAAGCTTGTACCGAGCTGTCAATCTAAATTGTTAGCGCGGGTTAACATTAGCTAATGTTTATATTGCATTGTATTGTTTACTATGTCAGAGACGACACAAACCAACTTGCAGCGTAAGTGACATTTTTACCGTTAGTATGCAATTTCTAAATTACAATATGCCCAATGTCCTACATAGGACATTCAGTGCGGCTTCATATCATCCTCAATCTTTGATACTTGATTTGTTTGTTTTTCAGGAATCCGTAACCAAGAGTGTATAAAGGACAGAATAATTGGTAATGCTTTTCGGTCTCCAGAGTCCACAGTCACATCGCTGTTGGCGAGCTCTGGACACATCAGGAGCACTTCTGGATCCTCGCAAGCCATCTGGTTTAAAGATAGAAGTTATGAATCTGCGTCTGAGGCTCTGGATGCATACATTGCAGACTTTCAGAGGAGTCAGTTGACCTCCGGGCTGTCGTCAGGACAACTGAAGCTTCCAAAGACCCCCGTCACCTCTCGTCCAGCCCATTGTAGTCACAGAAACAAAGATGGTAAATTCAGTGCTTTTCGAATACAGGTATCATAACTTATATTTTTAACAGTAGTTCTGTTAATAAGTTCAGGGATCCCTGTAGTTATTTTTCTCTTTAGTGTCAGGAGCTACTTGTGATGCAAACTAATGTATACAGAAGATGGTATTGGTGTTATCCTTGTGTGTCTTCTTTAGTGCTGAAGGAGAGTCTGTCTGAGAGGGAGTTGAATTTCCTACATTTGCCAGTTGGGGCCCCACGTCGAGATCCAGATCGCCTGAGCCTAAGCACAGATGACCTCCTGGTGCTGCCCTGCGACGGCTCCTTGCCTGTCACCCGTACATCTGCTCTCCTCTCCCAGTCTGATACACAACTACTACCAGGACACAGCTCCTGCCGACAACCTCAACTGAGAACCCAGCACAGAAGAACCACATCAGTTCACAAGTCCCACTATCTACGAACCAAACTTGAAAGCAATGCTGACAGACAAAGCTACTGTCATTGGTCTCCAGCCAGACCAAAGTTGAGCAGCACCATGATGACTCCTTTGAAACAGCATGGAGAACTCTCACACAGGACAGAGGGAGCAAAGACAACTGAGAGGATGAAGGGGATTCTGCCAGAGAACATGCAGACAAGTGGCCGTCCAGTGGATTCTTCAGCCATCCACTTGGATACTTCACGTGACACATCCAAGGTGGGTCCAGAGGGCTCTCCCAGGATCCACCATTACCCACGCTGGATGACCAGTCAGAAGTCAGAGATGGATTTCTCTGGGATCACCAGCGTTCCTGACCTGAAGTACCCAGCGTGGCTCCAGGAGTGCGACCCTTCAGTAGAGCCCAGCGACAGCACACAGCCTGGTCATTCAGTCCCATCTTGGGTAGGCGAGCTAGATGAGCCATGTCAAGAAACAAATGACAATGGGACAAAACTAAAGGATTTGTCCAGTCATCAAAGGGTGACGTGCCTCAGTAAAACAATGCACAGAAACCAGACAGCATCTCTCTTGCAGGTGCCGGACAGCCAGTTGTCTCTCAGGGAGCTTAGGCTGCAGTTTGCTGAGCAGCTGGCTTTGGAAGTGGAGAACCAGAAAGATGCTGACAACAGCCAACCTTTTAGAGGTCAGAAAATTTTTATTTATAACTCCTTAATGAGAAGAATTTAGTATTTGTTTTGTTACTGACACTTCACAATCCTCTACTCCTATACTGTTAAATCATTCTGAGGTTTGGTTTAGGCACTCAAAAAACATGTCTGCTTTTAAAATAAATTGTAATAGAAGTGAATAGTACTATTAGACAGCACATAGTTTGAAAATATCACTCACTATAAAACTGGTCTTTCAATATCAAAACAGTTGACATAGAACATGTTTACAACACAGGTGTGCACCAATAGTTGTGAAATGGTTATACCTGAAGCACTGTGTCTTCTTGTCTATTAATTTCACGTTTCTCCTCCTCGCAGACGATAAAATTGAGTCTTTGATCCTGAGGGCAGAGCAGGCTCTGAACTCACCCTCACTGGGGTTCAGCACCCAGTCCCAGAAGCAGGACAGTCCAGGAGGCACGGAAGACGTCCTGGAGGCCGATCGCTCTTGGGACAATCCACCTGTCTCATTGTTAGTGTAAACATATTTAACATGTTGTCTTTGATAGCTAATACAGAAGAATTTGGATGGGGATTTGTGTAATATAAAGATATTATATTTAATTTGGATGGTCCTATATACAGTCTAGAGATTATGAAACTATTAATAATCCATCTGTTAAATATCAATATATAAAATAAATATTAAGCTAGTGGTTGTGTTTGATTAAGGTAAATGATAAACAAATCAAAACTATTTCAAAAAGCCATCTGCAGAGTCAATGTGAATAGGCTATCCAAATAGTGTTGCCACATATTGTCCCTTGGTTGTTTGGACAGATAGGAAGGAGTGAGAGAGCTACTCCTGTCTACAGTAGGAATACTAGGTCATCTACTAGTTATGTGTAGTAAGTCAAATGTGGTATTATTTTTATTTCCCTCTGCAGTAAATCTCCTGTGCCAGTAGGGGTCAGCTGCACTCCACAGAAGTCTGAAGAGCATGACGATGCTGCTAGAGAAGAGGTTTGAATATTACCACGAGATGTGATTTATCTTTTCTCTATTTATCTATTCTTTTCAAATCCTAATCAGCATACAGGGCCATACATGCTTGCTCATTGTCTATGCTTCCCATAAAATCTGGTTTATTTAATCTCTACCATTCTAATTGGCATACAGGGTTAATACCATACCTGCTCATACATTGCCTGTCCCTCTCTTAACATTGTATTTATTGTCTAAAGTCCTAATTGGCATACAAGGTTAATCCCATACTTGCTCTTCCACTGTCTCTCTGACTGCCTTAAAATCTCATGTATTGTCTGATATCTAAATCAGCATACAGGGTTAATGTAGTACCTGCTGTTCCATTGTTTCTGTGCCTCCCAGACCTTCCACTCTAGCTCATCTGGGTACAGCAGCAGGAAACATCCTGGTCCCGTGGAGGCCCTGAAACAGATGCTGTTCAGCCTACAAGCTGTGGAGCACAGGGTTTCCCAGGACGACCCTGCTGGAGAGAACGCTGTGGTTGCTGAGGGGCAAATACCTCTTTCTCAGAAGTACCAAACACCAACAGAAGAGGTCAGGGTTTTAATAATATTGCATTTGATTTGAATAATGTTTGGTAATGAATTGATCTTTAATGCCTTTTAATGAATTTTCAAGGTTCCTAATTTGGTGGAGGATTACAAAGCGGTGGCTGGTGGTGAGTCACTACAAAGGTGGGTCTTATTTTATTATGATTTTTTTATAGCCTTTCAAGAAGCCAATTAAATTTTTCGTAATACAAGCTCTGCCTCTGCATGTTTTGTGATGGTGGCTTGGTTAATGTCACAGGGCACTGCATCACCTGGGACGACTAAAGAACCTGGTAGACGACATCAAAGAGAAGAAAGAAAGGGGACAACGGGCGGGCAGAAACCTGCATGTTACATGACACCACTATAAGGAGTTTACCCAGAAACTCTATGAGCACACTACTACTCCCGATTAACTGTAATCACACATTTGTTGCACTGCTAGTTGTTCCTCTAGAAGATACTCTTTCTCTTGTGTTTATATACACGAAAAGCCACTTTTCCAAATGTCTTGATTGCTCTGAACATTTATGTTAGAGGAATACAAATACACTTAAGTGTTTGAGGTTGAGATGAATGGAATCATCTGTACTCTTTGGTAGTACATCCTTAAGGAACTTTAACAGTACATGAATACAGTTTGAATGACATACTATATAGCGCAAACAAAACATACCATTTGCACTGTATTACACAATGGCAGGACAAGTCCAATAGATGTAATTGTTAGGTCTTGTCTCATCAAAAGTGATGCTGCTAACATGATTACATTTTTAAATGTCTAATCATCCTGCTGATGTATTGCACAGTGTATTCTGGTCTTTCTTCTACAGATTTGTTGAACTGTGTAAAGTTTATCCTCCATTGTAATAGAAAGTCCACTGAAGTACAGCTTCACTGATTAAAGACATTATTGTGTGTCTGGATAAAGTTGCACTGTTTATCAAATATTTAACTGCACAAGTTTCTTTCCAATGTTGTAATTTGTTTTGCAGCAAATTGATCAGACTGCTCGCTCGCTTGCTCCTTCCACTCAGGAATCTTAATTAAAATTTGCCTTGAACATTTGCTGCTTCTTGATGCTAATTAAGCAGAGCGGGTGAGAAGAAGCGCAGGCAGTGCAGTGAAAGAGTGAGCGAGAAAAGCAGGCATGAACGAAGTGAGGAAAGAAAGAGAGATGAGAAGGGGAGAGAGAGAAAGGTGGCAGAACAATGACTCAGCTATTACTCAACCGCATTCGAGATGCCGGTCGATCGCCACCTTCCACCTCCGCCTCACCTTGGAGTTAGCAGCACGTACGGCTGTGCGTCAGTGCCAAACTCGGTGAACCCCTTATGGACTAACAGTACCCTTGAACCACGACACTGGGGCACATCCTGAGTAAGGCCCTCATGCATTTTACAAAATTCTTCAGAACTTAAAGTTCTTTCAAACATTTGGTCCACCGGAGGCCATTCTGACTCAGGCAATCACTGCAGTCTGATGTGTAGTCATTCTGTATAAATGTATGCTGTGTACCCAGTACACAGAGATGCTGTGAAAGTCTACTTCATATTCTTCCCCCACTTGGACTGTTTCAAATGTGTGGAAGCTTCATTCTTAAGTTTAAGAGTACTTTCAGTGTCTGGTCTGTTATTTGACTCTGGAAAGATAAAGGATGGAAGCTAATTAATTCACTATGAATAATTAACTACATGTATTAACACCAGAGGGTATAATCTAACCTTTCTTAAGCTTGTGTTGCTACTTACATTGTAATGACTGCAAAAAAACAGTCCTGGTATTGAACAACCAGGCTTACTTGCTCTGTAGACAACTGTTAGGTAAAGCTGGTATGCACACTCACTATCTTCATAATTATTAGCCTTGCAAGCTTTTAAGCCTTTGTCAGTCATTTTAGTTTTTAATGAACAAAACCTAAATACTGTACTTGTAATATGCGGTGCTGTATGCAATATTTACATAATGTTAAGAAAAAGAAAGGCATAAAACGAAATGATTCAGATTGGTCTACTTGAATTCCTACTTTAATGCCTTCTGGGGTCCAATACCAGCATGACTAATAACACTGGAGATAGTACAGTGGAGTTAGGGCTGATCAGACACTGCTCTGAGAGAAATGGCTGATCAGACAACAGTTAATACGACCTAGATATGTGAGCAGCGACCAGTGCCGACACGCAGCACTTGTGTATCTCAAAAAGCCTGGAACTCTTCTCCGCCACGCCACAGGTCAGCCAATCAGGACTTCTGTGCCAGGAGCGTGCTCAGTTTAATCTTGCCATCCATAGAGGCCGTGAGGCAGGTACCACAGTCCACAGCAGAGCACCAGTCCACCGTCACCACGGGGGCTTTGTGCCCCCCCAGGGCCAGCACGCTCTCCAGGCCAGACTCCCCCTTATTCAGCTGCAGACAGAGGATAGGAGAGAGAGAAGGAAGGAAGGAAGGAAGGGTGGATGCCACAAAGCATTAGAATCAAATTCATTCATTCGAGACATGGCAGAGGGGGAACTGACATGTACACATTTGTCCATTTTAAATAGTTGTCATGAAACAAGATGAATACTGTCAAGGCCATGTTAATGTGCACACACATGTATACACACACATACATACATACACAAGCACACCCACATGTACACACACACACTCACTATGGACATGATGCAACTGAAGTGGGGTTGCTTGAAAAGGTTTGATGAAGCAGCACAAATAAGCGTGAAGATAAAAACAGCACGGACATGTTGCACATGTTAACAATTAAAGAGTTTCCAAATTACCCTGTATATGAGGCCTCCGTTGTTGGAACAGGTGAGCACATGATGCCCTTCTGAGTCGAAGGCGAAGAGGCGGCCACGGGGAACCTGCACCTGCTTGTACCCGCTGTACCCCGACAAAACAAAGGGGCCCGTGGCGTCCTGTGGTAGCGAGTACTCCGACTGCTTCACGCCACTGCGGTGGATGTTCCACTGGATGAACTGGAGTTACCATGGCCACCGAGACAGAGTTCATAGGTGTTAAAGCTGCCTTCACTTTATGTGTTTTCATTATTTTAAGAGTGCTGGCTATAAAAAGAAAATTGACTTTTTGTACAGGAGACAGGTGCATCGGAGATGACAGCTGTCTAACTTAAAGAAAAAAGAACTCCCGCACACTGTACATTTAGCAAGCAAGATTTAATTCAACATTTCCGTGATAGACCTTCATTAGGTTGCTTCACAAGGAGTTCTTTTTTTCTTTAAGAGTGCTGGCTAAACATTTAGTCAACTAAAAAAGGGGAACTTTGTTATTTACACAGACGCATATCGGCGTAGTGCCTTTAGGTACACATTGAGGAAGGCACTACACCGAAACCCATCTGTGCAAATAAAGCTAAAGTTTTATATGTGAAGTCCAGCCTCCTTCCCCTTTTTCACAGACAAAGAAAAAAAGTTCAAATAGCAACTACAACTTTGGAAAAATCCAGCTGGCTATTAATGCTCGGGACTTTTTTTTCTCCTAGAAAATCAGACAGCTCTAGTGCAGGACTGAATTTCAATACAACACCGATGCATATCATAAATCTGCATTTGTTGTAACAATAAAACATGAAAAAAGTGAAAGCACTGTAGCATCTTGCTGTACCCCACCTTCCCGTCCTGGCCAATGCTGAACACTGTGTTTTCGTCGTAGCTGAACTCCACGCTGTACACCTCACCGTCATGACCCTTCCAGCTCATGGCACTCTCATACCGCTGCATGTCTGCGACAGGACCAGGGGAGAGACAGACGAAGTCAAGAAACAGACACACTCAGATAGAGTGATGCAGGCAGTCCATGTTTGGGACTGTTAAGGCAACCAAGAGGAAAATATTACTTCTTGCAACTGTCTTCGCCTCTCAGAAATTAATAAGATGTTATTGACTTTTGATCTGTTTTTACTAAAGCCCCCTTAGGAAAACAAGAACAGTACACGACTATTTTGAGATCTTAGGTTGACTTAAGATCATAGGCTTTATTCAACACTGTTTCTTAGGAGATTCTTTTTAAAAGTATGACACAACGGTCTTGGTGAATTCTGAATAGTTTCTCCTTAAAACCCCTTGGGGTGAAAAGATACAACATAGCTTAATGTTTCTGACAGACAAAATCAGGACAGTTTTACGAAGCAATTTTTTCCTCTGGAAGATCTCATCATACCAAAGAGGCGAATCATTCCATCCGCAGCTCCTGTGACAAGCAGGTTTCCATTGTGGTTGAAAGCTGTGCAGTTAATGGCTACTGGTCCAGGTTCCAGAGAAAACTGAAGCTAAATACATGGACAAAGAAAATGACATTACTACAGAAGAACATCAAATATTATGCAATTATTACAAATATATTATATCTATGTGTAAATAAATACACCACACCCTGCCTGACCTACATAGTGGTTGGAAAGCTTCAGCACATTGTGTCTGTGAAGATTCTCATTCATCCAGGTCATGGTAGTATAAGGAGATAAGTTGTAAGCAACTGGACTTAATGATGTTTGTAATGTTTCTGTTTGTGACTGTAAAACTGTCTCTAAAGGGTTTGCATACTTCTGAGCAGAACTGTAATATTTTGTCTAATCTTCAGTAAGCCTGCCTCTCCTCGTGGGCAGATTAGGAGTGATTTAGCCCTAACATCTTAAAATGGTATTTTCCCTGCTCGCAGTCAGCACAGGCGGATGCCATTTTATAGACTACTGATGGGTGACCACATGCAAAGCCACAGAGACTCCACGCCTCATGTACCTGTTGCTTAATGGTCTTGGTGTCCCAGAGGAGGAGTTTCCCAGAGACGGGGAGCACGACACGGGGAACGGCCTCAGAGACGCTGCCTGTGCGCGCAACATGGGCAGCAGCAGAACACACAAACGACGTGCCACTCGGGCTATAGGCAAGCGACAAGATCCTGAAAGACAACAAATATACACCCATAGGTCAATATACACCCATAGGTCTATACAATAGATACATAATACTACTACTACTACGACTACTACTACTACTAATAATAATAATAATAATACACGTACTTTCTTCATACTGCTTTCTTACCGTGGGTGTGCTTCATCAATGGCCATCTCATACAGGTTCTTTTTAGCGTCTGTGTCGTACAGGCGCACTGTACCCACTCCACTCCCCAACAGCAACTAATGACAGAAAGAAAATAAACAAAGAACAACAGTTTATGGCCACTCCATATTTTATTAGAGTACACTATGATCACTCTCCATCATACTTAAAAGATGGTCTGTTATAGTTCAGCTGAACCCAGCAAGATGCCACTTCAGTGTACATACAGTATATTACTAGACCCCCTTAGCAATTCGAATAACAAAACGGTATATAAAAAATAGCTACAGTATAAAAATAAGCAAATGTACTATAGACGTAAGGTTGAGGATCGGATTACCAATCTGTCAGGTTTGGTAGCCCATTCTAATGACAGCAGTGGTGACTTGGACATGATGGTGGCCTTGGTCTGCATCATAGGATTGAAGGACCAGACTTTAATGACGCCGTCCACATCCAGACTGGCCACTCTTCTCCCTGAGCTGTCCACCCTGCACACAGAGAGGAAAAAAAACATCATCATCAGATGGCTGTGTTATTTTGTAAGATAAAATAACCTGCCCATCTAAACTCGATTATAAAGGCTTATGTCCTGTCCTAGATGTTGTGCTCATTTCATGAATATCGACTAGCCTTGCCCCCTCCTCACGAACAGCAATCTCAGTCGAAACGGTTCTCCTTTGTGGGTCCTCCAATGGTGAAACAAGCTAAGATCAGGGACATGCATCTCCGGTTTCAAGACCTCTTATCCTGACAAGTCTAACACACCAACCACCAGACCAACACCCACATGTATTCTCTCCCTGCACCTAGCCTCTAATTTTCTATGTTACCTGAGCTTTGATTTTTCTCCTCCACCGCAACTTGCTTTGGATTACAGCATCTGCTATGTGCCCTACTGCCCTACAAAGCGAAAAGGCAGTAACTACATATTTTGTCAAAACTTAGTTTAGACTGAAAATTGACTTTATAACACCTCCGTTGTCTTCTGATTAAATCTCTTACTTCTTCCTAATAAGAAAGTACATAAAAGCATCACTGCTATTATACCTACAACATGCTTGATTGGGCAGTATGACAACTTTGAAGGCATTTTTCTCAGTTTCATTGTTCACGTAGTTACTGCACTTTGCCTTTTGTAGGGCAGTGTAGTGTAATGTAACGAGTGAGGAGACGAGTACCTGCAGTGCATGATGGAAGAGTGATGTTCGCCATACTCTTCCTGACTGAGCTTAATAAACGGCTGCTCCATGCCTACGCCAATGTCCGAGGTCACTCGTGCCTGATTTGTCGGAGAATCCGTCGGCTCACCCGCCACGTCTGCATGGGGCTCGGAGTCAGAGCTCTCTCCTTTCCTTTCCACATTCTGAGGGAGCAAAAAGTTAGAAAAAAGCTCCAAGATGAACTATTAAACCACCCATGGAAAACAAGGTTGGAATACAAAATTTTGCAACTCAGAGCGACTTTTGAGTTACCAGGCAGATGCAACAAACACGCGAGACACACTTCTAAAGTCTACTTTCTCACAAAGTTCACGACTATATGATGCTGTCTAAAAGCATTGACCTGCGTTCTCCCCATGAAATTAAAATGTTATAAACATGTTCAAAAGAATGGAGATGGCTTTGACCTGAGTCATCTCTATATGTTGAAGAAGTCACACACACCTGCTGGGTGGGCTTGGAGAGGAGCTCTTTCCTCTCCTTCTCGTGATCCTGATGCCTCTTATGTCTGGATGTACCTGTCGATGACTCGACCGTCACCCCCATGACGGGCGCCATCTTAGGCTCCCGAATCGGAGCCGAGTCTTTTGTTTTTACCACCTGGGGGGGACGACAAACAACCAAGCGGCAAACACAACAACTCAGTCAGATATGAAAAATGCATGAATCATTCCTTAGGGCTTTTTCTTGTCCCCGTTAATGAGGTTAATGAAATAGAAAATTGGGACATTTTTAATGACATCTAAGTCTGGTCACTAGAACATGTGATGCGAAGGTCTGCCAAGTGGCTCTTTCTAAACAAAAACAACAAAAGTCTTCCAGACTCCAGCTATCCTGAGGGAACACTTAAGTTCAGCGCCTCAAGCTGCTGTCCCCAACAACACAGGCTTTTATGTATCCGGAAAAACCATATGGGCTCACATGATTGGTTGTTGTGTCCTTCCTCCCCATGGAGGATTGTGTTGGCGAGGACCCAGCTGCTTGAGGCATCTTGGCAGGTGCCCGTTTTCCTTGGGGGAGGAATGTGGAGAAGAAATTGCGCGTAGGGGTAGCAAGGTTGGCTGGACGCTGGCTGGACACCAGGTCTCTGTGTTGCAGACAGAACAAACACACACACACACACACACACACACACACACACACACACACACACACACACACACACACAACAAACTTAAATTATTTCTATCTCTCAACACACACACACACACACGCACACAAAAACACACGAAGACAAAACTACTCCCTCACTGGAAATAACCCCTAGTAAATTAAATCACCCCCCTCCCCCAAACCCCCTCTAAAACACTGGGCCATTGAGGGAGTAGGCAGAGGACACAGACTCTGTTGTGGGTAAGAACGAATGTGGGTATAGTGGTAGAAATGTTCTCTCTTATGAAGTTGTGTTGACAGCTTTTCTCGAAGTGAGTACTCCATACTAACTCAAGTTGCTTTTCGCCAGATGTGGACTGCTTGTAGACTATATGCAGATTTGGATAAAACTGTTGCATTATTTCTGCATAATGTTGAGCCCCGAGTACCAAATACTGATTCGCTGTTGAACTATGGTGATGTGGACATTCGAGTGCCCATGTCAAGTTATTTGCTTCACTCATCTATTCCCTCTTTCTTCCTCTTTACTTCCCAGCCCATTGGCTCAGTACAACACATTCACTTCCGGGTCAAGCCCAGGTCAAATCATCACACTTTTGGACTGCATTGTTATAGATATGGGTGCAATATGGCATGCATGTATAATCCCGCAAAAGCACAAATGTCATGTGTCTCGGATGGCAATCAAGAGAATTTCAGCTAAGTTTGAACTATCTGGGGTTGGACTTCCATACTTCCCTTGAAGAAATGGTTTGTGTGTCATTTTAATTCTTATTCCACTGTACATACTACTTTAATATTATCCTAAATCCAAAAAAAAAAGAACTATATTATAAGTCATCATAATTAATTTAATTAAGCTAAGTATTTAGAGATGGCATATTAGCTTACAGGGTCATTAACACATTAAGACTGCTTGGTTTTTGAGCTGTTGCTAAAATGACCTATGACATAGAGCATGCAAAACTACAATGCACTCCACACAGCTATACGTGACAGTGCGTCTTACCATTAGCAAATCAAAATTCTCACCATACAATGACACTACTTTATTGTTTTAACTGAATCAACTTTTAGCTTCAGATTAATGACTCCAATCATGACCCATTTCTTTGTGTACACCATATACTGGCATAATCAGTGACTGCTGTTCAATAACATAAGAAATAAGCAATGGAGTAGCATGCAAAATCAGTCATGACTAAAAAATGGAGGTGCTGATATTTCATAAATGTTTTTGAATGATTTTGTCACATTTTCACTTTTAAGTGTAACTAATAAAAATAAATTGTGAGGTGGCTAATTTCTTTTTGGGTATGGCATTATATTTTATGAAAAGATCCTCAAAATAATAACAGAATCATTGCTGTAGACCTGAAGGGATACACGTGCACACACACACACACACACACACACACACACATCTTTATTATTTCTATTAAGGAGATGTCAACTTAAATTGAGTCCCCCAAATAAATTCAATCTTTGTTAGCACAAGTCTCCCTAAAGGACCCAAGACACATCAGATCTCAGTTCTGCAGGTTTCTTATATTAAATCAACATGCCAAATGTCATTTAAGTCTATTCAAATGTCCAAAACCATGATGATCTCACCCAGACTTACCCTTCTTCAGGAGGTCATGCCCTGGGGCTTTAGGTGCTCCAGACAGATATAGCACTTTAATTTTCCTGTTGATGGTCATTGGGCCTGGCTTACAAAGCCTGAAAGTGCATCTAACACCTGCGGAAATAAGCACTTTCACATTCATCTACTGTAATTTATGATATCAGTTCATCCAACTTGTTTTTATGAAAGTAATTTGGACTCTGTATATATATATATACACCACACACTGTGTGACAGACAACACAACACCAAATAAATCACACCTTATGAATGGACTCAACAATTCAGATGAATTGTTTATTTGTCCTATATGACTGTTATGTAGCTCTAGTGTGTAAAGACTGCCTGCCAAAAAGTTGGCTGTATTTTATGTTAATAGGTTACCTCTGTTCCTCTTCGTTCCATAACAGCACCTTCTCTATATGTAACAAAGTTAAAATAACCCCCTGCCCTAACACTTGGACCGCTCCCGTCTTAAAATCAGTCCTCACAGCTCAGTGTCTCCAAGGCGGTCCATGTGTTGAACGTAAGCCGGAAGCCTGTGATGAATGATCTCTTCGCCCTTCTTCTGATGCAAATCTCCTTGTAGCGCAAATACCTAAGAGTCGAACGCAAAACATTATAAGCAAGACATTCCTCCAGTGGGTATATTCATGCATATGAACGGATATGAATTTGCTCTACACAAAACATTCAACAACAATCTGTATTTAATTTTAAATTCCTTGACCCATCACGCACTGAAGATTGTGAGAGTAAAATTATATCAGTATTGTAGTAGAATATCTGCCTTAAATGTCTGGTAAGTGTCTCACAATTTGACGGAGTTGATCATTCTCTTCTTGGAGACAGGTTATCTCTGCATCAAAGCTTAAGAGGACTGGAAGAGGTAGCACGGTTAAGGAAGCGCATTTTTCACTTTCTTCCCCACATTTCAAACCCACTGCACCCTACCCTGGGCAATATAATTTCTTTAAGAAATATTCTGGAATCAAATTGGTAAAGGTTATTCATAGAAGGAAAGAGTGGAAAAATAAATACATTACTGCAAAACTCCTGCACCTAACTGATGTGTGCATTTAACATTAATGCTGTGGACAAAGGTGTCAATCACAGCCTCAGAAAGTATAAACCCTGCCATATATTTGGTCTAACCATTTTCTGAACAAGCTGATGCTAATGTGCACATTATCAGAAACGTATCAACAAAATAGTGAAATCATCTGTGTTAAGTGCACAGGTAGAGGGAATATATTGAGTTTTTTTTTTTACAAAACTAAAATTGACACCTCTGCCAGTGGACGCCCATCATCAGACTGATTGTTCTAATAGCAATACACTCTAGAAATGTTTAAATATAGCACAAAACAGATGACAGATTCGCAAGGATATGCATGCACTGAAATAGCACACTGAGGAAGTTGTGAAGAGAGACTAGAAATGTGTCAGCCCACTGGCGGGAGAAGTAAGAGGCAAAGACTTGGTTCTGTTCGGGGGAGGGGATGAAAGGCAGAATGAACCACTCTCGCCACTCTGACTGGCCCTGAAGCTCTGAGGCCTGCTTCTGGAAGAACTCCTGAGTCTTCTCAAAGTTCTTCATCTGTGGAAGCAGACAGAGAACAATGTCAGACATGTTTCTCAGTCACTTGTGTAGTTGACCTTAATTGCAAAAGCTATTATAACTTATGATATGTCAGTTAAAACAAAAGTTATGCATCTAATTGATTACACCACTATTTACACAAAACCCTAATTCAAAGTGCAAAGTTGCAGGCAACTGGACTTCTTTTTTAACTTGAAGACTTGCCTCCATCAGCAGTTCTCAGAACAGAAGAAACCTTTAGAGTGAGTTGAAACATCTTTAAGCTCAAAAAGTCAGCCAAGTTGCCTACAACGTAGTACTTTGACCATTATGACCTGGATAAATGAGAACGTTTACAAACACAAATCTAAATGATACCCATGTCGGCTGCAAGAGAAAAGCCCTTCTTGAAATTAAAACTTGGTTTTACATCCATTTCTGTGAAGATAGCATACACAGACCAGTCACCTGTACAGTGTAGACTAGGTAGTATCTGAAGAGACTAGTTCTGAGTTTGTTGACAGTGGGCCTGTATATATCCTCCAGACGAGAAAAGAGGCGCCGATCAAGATAGCCCCAATAATCCTTCAGTCCTACCAGGTCAAAGTTCTGGATGAAGAGCTGGAGCTGCTCAATAATCTTGTCAACCTAGAAGAAGGCAAGTTTTTTTTTCTTTAATCAATGTCATAGCAACTATATCACAGATACGTCAACCAAAATAAGAAAAAAGATGTAGCCTGCTATTGAAAATATAAGTGAGAATTATGCCATTTAAATAATACCTACACGGAATCCTTTTTCTTTGTCAGCTTTGATTTCATTGTCGAGATGCTTCAGCGTGCTTGTAAACCCACGGTATAACAGGTACTCCCTGACCAAGTCATCCGTCCTCTCTACGGCCGATGCCATTTTGGCCGCTGTGCAAGAGAGCGAAATTAAAAAGCTTATCGGTCACTGCTACACTTATGTAATACAAACCATACAAAACCATACATCTAACCATACAAAAAGTCATTTAAACATTAAGTTGGGTTAGCAAAGTAGGCCACTACACTAGGACATTCATTGTGGTTAACTGACAACATTAGCCATGGTTTTGACATTTCTTGCGAAATAAGGAAGGAATTAATAAGTGTTGCATTTATATTTGTAGCATGCATGCATATTTAGAGAAACGCTTTTCTTTCTGTTTTGCGTTTATATAGAAATAAGGAGGGCTTTGTTAACTTACCCTCAGCCAGCTTGTGAAAATACTTCCTGTTTTCCTGTCGTGACCATCATGTGATCATCTCTGAAAGTCACATGGCATGTAGATGCGGCTCTGACCGGAGGAGAGTGCTCTTGCTTGTAACATGAACAACCAAAGCAGTGGTTTATGGCAGTGCCGTTTACACGTTGAATTTAGGTCTGGTATGTCATGGAAGCCACTTAAAGATAGAAAATGCCCAACCTGCCATAAAAAGTGCTATCAAACTGAACGTTCATTGCAAAAGTATGCCTACGCACTTGTTAACAGGTCCGCAGTGACAGGCTATGGGGCGGGAGAGCAACTTAGACCTAATGCAACCATTTCTCAGAACATTTTAAAAACATAAAAGCTACAGCAAAACATTTTATCATTGTTAGGCCTATCTTTAATGGTCCAACATAATTCAACAAATGGCAAAAAAGAAAGCTAATTTCAATCACAATAAAAATATGAATGTCACTTAATAAAAAGCTTTTGCAAACTTCTGCAAAATGTTGCCAAATTATATGTTGTCCATTGCTCCAGAACGCTTATTGTTGTAAGCTAACAGTATTTTCCCCACCCCAACACACACACACACACAAACACACGCGCAGGGGCACACACACACACACCACGCAAAGTCAATACAAATGGAGGTTGGGCTATATCTCTGCATGCGATGAGAGTGTAGGCCCTAATTGCATGTCAGTTCCATCTCTCAAAGCTTTTGTTCACTTCACTGTTGCTTTAAGTCACATGAGCATGATGTCCATTTTGTAACTCTTGTCAGAACAATTTATCTGATTCATTCCCTCAGGCACATGTTCATTTCCCTGTCAGCAGTGAGAGTAATGTCTTTCAATGAGTTCATGAATGGCTCAACACCAGAGAAGGGAAATACATCCTCAGCTTTCCTCAGGAAGCCATAGAGGTCAATTCTGGGTGTGAATAAAATTGCCCCCCATTTAATTTTTTTTTTTATTTAAAAAATACTCCTCAGACTTAAAACACATAAAAAGATTATCCATATTCTGCATAGCCTACATTCTTATACCAAATTTTACAATACATTTTTTACGAGACAGATTGTGCTATACAACAAGGCCTGACTGATCCCCTATAGTAAACACTGGTGGTAAATTGACATATTCAGAACAGTACCATCCAGTTTAGATAAAAGCTGGGTGCCACTAGACATTTTGGGACGAATAAAAGCAAACAATCAAGGTCCCGCTTTGATAATAATACATTAATAGTGTCCTTACAGGGCCCCCTTAAAATTGTTAAAGTGGAAAAAAAGTGAAAGTCAGTCCCATCGGACATTGTCATCATATTGTACCTGTGCAAATCCATTTTTTTGACCGCTAGCCCATGACTGCTCCAAATTTCCTATGAGGTTATGAGAATATACTGTAGTTCATGAATTAGTCCGTCTCTTAAAGGTCTGAAATATGATATATACACCTACTTCATAGCAGCAGAGATTTCAAATGCTTGACTGTTTTCTAAATTATTTCAGGGCAATGTTTGTGTACCAACTCAGAAGCTACATGTTGGACGGGAAGAGAAGGAGGCAACATAAAACGGCATTATTAAAGGTGTACTTCCACGAGAAACCGTTTAGTACATCCTCTTTTGAAATATGATAGGTCACCCCGAGTTGCATATGCATGCTGCATATCAAAATGTTTTTCTACCCCCATTTTCTATATCAGTCAAAAGAAGACAATAGTCGGGAAAAACGACCCAATGCGAAAAGGGCCTGCAGCGTGACGTAGACGTGCAAATGCATATAAGAGAAACTGACCGAATGGGCTTTCAATGATGTTAGCCTGTGACTGACTTGCATAAGATTAGCAGGCTAGTTGAATGACTGAACTGCATTTAGCCGGGCACTTGCACTGTTTTGTCATGCAAATATTACCATTCTGAAACGTTCATTGACAAACGGTCAGGAAGCGACTGTGCTTGTGCCATCTCTCCTTCCTCTTCGGATTCAGGAACAAACACATAAGGCTGTATCTCCGAAGACATTCTGTGTGCAGTTTTAGCGCTGTCAAGTTGACTTTTCCCCTTTACCTTACTCTGCTATCAAGTTGACTGTGGGGCAAAGGAAGCTGCAGGGAGCGTGTCACGCCTCTGGTGAAATCGTGTCGTTCTCCCGGCCCCACCCCCTCCACCAAACTTAAACAGCCTGAAACAGAAGCACTAGAACATTTTTTTTCATCAAAACCAGCGCACAGGGCAATTATTAATACTAGAGAACACCGCAAAATTAATGAAAACACGATGGAAGTACACCTTTAAGTTTTTTTTAAGACACCTAAACACTTTCAAGGGGGACCGCAGTATCTACCACCAATGCCGAGTACCCACTAGGATGGGGTACTGCAGCTATTATGCACCAGAACACTTAGCTACCACACACGCTTGAGGTGGAGAGTGAGGGAGTTAGCCAAATGAGCCAATTATATCAGGGGATGAGATTGAATACTATATTATATTAGGGGACTAGATTGAATGAGCCTCTTTGGGAATTTAGCCAGGACAGGACACCAGGGAGCCACAACTCTTTGCAATAAGTGCAAGGGATCTTTTGTGACCATAGGCAGTTAGTACCTAAGTGTAACGTCTCATCCAAAGAACAACCTTTCCCACAGCATAATGTCCTCATCACTACACTGTGGCATTGAGATTTCTAGCCAAACGGAAGAGTGCCACCTACTTGCCACACACCAGTACCAGTTCCAGCAAAACATTTTTCGCAGGTGGTTTCCCATTCAAGCCCACACCTCCTAGCTTCACTAATGTAGCATAAGCAAATTATCTGTTGGTCTAGCAGGTGGCGCAACATTGCTGAGATAAGTATTTCAGTGTTGTTTCCCCATAGCTTTGGTTTCACATCATGCTTTAGGCTTATATTTGTTTTATCCTGATCTAGAATGAATGCAACATATCTTTGACTTACAGTGCATTTTATGCCATTTGTTTGCTTCTTTTTTTTAAATCAGTTTGAAAAGAAAAGGTTTCCGTTTTTGCTGAAAGCTACTGCATGTGTCAATATGTCTATGAACATATTTCACAGATTTCCACATCAACCCAGTGCACAAGGACTGAAGAGGGTTGACAGGGGACAATGGGGGGAATCTCAAGCATGGTGCGGTCTTTTGAGAAATAATAGAAATAACATTGTAGGCAACTGATGAACAGTAATAAAGAAAAAAAAATTATATATAACATAACTATTACATAATATGTACAATTTTACTAACCTGAACTCCATTAGGAAGACACAAATGTGGAAAGACACATTTTAAACGTGTAGATTTTAAGCCTATAGACTCTCAAAATGACAAACAGCATGCAGTAAGCTATGGGCACTTGACAGCTGACGTACAATTATTACAATATGAGAAATATTGTAAATAACCCTTCCAATGTTATTCATCTTTACACTGTCTTTTGGAGAAATACTCACATTGTAGGCCTTGCAGGACAATGGGACCATGTAGGCCTATTTAAGGAAAATCCTGCCACATTGTTGCAGAAGTCGGTATTATAAGCCATTGTCTTTCTCCTTAAAATAACATTTTTTTTCTGCAGTTAATTTAATTGTTGAGGCGACGCCATTAGAACGGACTTGTGGTATAAAAAGCAGGTGCAACCTGTTGAATCAGAACAGCACCGGAGATGCGGGGGAACACACGGCGCTAGGACCCAGATCGATGAGCACACCCGAACTGACAACTGTTCACGCCGAATAACCCAAAGTGCCAACCAGATTGTCAAGGAACCTAAACGAAAAAACCCCAGATGAACTAGACGGTGCAAGGTATGTTTCCTTGTATGCTTTCATGCATTAGCTGTAAATGCTTCGTGCAAGAGTTGAATAGATGCTTTGACGATAAATTCAGCGCCGCCTTCTCGCTGTGCTTTAGGTTGAAGAGGAATATGCCTCACCGTTGGGGGATATGGGCTAGACAAACACCTGCAAGGACCATTTGAGCCTCATTGATATGTAAGTAACAATGCTTATAAACAGTTTTTTTTAAAACTAGAATCAGGTCGCCTGTTGAAATGTCGGGAAATTCCTTTCTTTTGTTTTCCTCCACGTTTCCCTTCGTTTTTTGGTTTATCTCATGGACTCTCCTCTGTCTTCGCCTCTGAGTCATAATCGCCCTCCCTCACGCAAACTTGTGGGGAAGCAGCCCTATCACAACCTGCACCATTACTATGTAGGAAAATATTCGTGTATCATACATTTTCATTTATGTGAACCGTGACATTAAACGGCCATGCTGCGCATCTGTCTATAGCCTGTTCGAACAGATCATGTTTGGCAGACCAATGTATAGGTTAATGTTTGTTTTCCTCATTCCAATCGGGGCGCATAGCCTACACATAATTCATTATATTGTCATTGTGCAAGTCTCTGTAATAGGCCTACTATAAAAGACAGTGGATGTGATTTCAACATTTAAAATCATTTTAAGCTATTCATTTTCTTTTTTTGCCTACTTCCACGAGTGCTGTGTCTATAACCTAGGCTACGGTTTGTAGTCATAGAGGCTATATGCACATGTGGGAATAAGCTTGTTATAACAACGTTCCTGCTGATTGAGAAAATTGTTCATTTGATATCTGTTACAGCTGATGTGCAAGGACTAGTGGTGGATATTAAAACCATTTTTGCAAAAAAAATCCCCCGGTGAATGCACCTAAAACAAACTTTACGTGTTTCATGTGTGATGCTTGGCTTTGTTGGCAAAGAGAGACCATTTAATTTCATTTCTCTAGATTTAGGTTGAAAAAGGTCTATAGGGACTTAATGAGGTATCTAGGCCAAAGGTCATTTCTTCATTCTAAACTTTCAACTGTGTGTAGAGACCGTTGGGAAGGCATGCTGTGTATTCTTTTCTCTTCAAATCCATGTTAACTACACCTGAAAACAAGCCCTTGTTTCATGTTTAGTCAAGAACAGCACTATAGTGTCCATCCAAAATGAACATTCTGCACACATTCCATGCTTTGCGACTCAGAGGTATAATTTCTGAACCTTTGTGTCAATGAAACCTTCCTGAAATGTTATAGAATGTATAAAAATAATAATATCAGACTGTCTGGTACAAGTGTAATAGGCCTATGTACAGTACCTATCTGTAGTAGACTTCATCTAGTACCTAGAGATTCACAAAACCCTTGCTGGGAGTTTGTATATAAAGGGGCCAACAGCGAATTATCTTTAATCTCTATTCTGTAAAATTATCAGGCTACTTTCAATCATTGGTTTTCATCACACTACTTTATCATTTATTCCTTATTACAGGCGACCATCGTTTCCCCTGCATTGCAGCCACCACTTTCAACCAACTCTAGAGTAAAAAATAAAGCAACAAACCATGGTTTATTACTCAGGACATAGAGTTTTGACTACTGTTTACATTCACAGCAGTAGGCCTATATCTCAAACAGCTCTCGGGGAACAAAACATTCAAATTGGAAGGTTTAAAAAAAGCTACCATTATGCTTTCTCTTGCTCCATGAATTAGGGATGGTTGTTTATAGCTGATGCAGGGTGATGCAGGGATGCAGGGCACCCACCTGTTTGCATAATGGTAATTATACAAAAACTAACAGGCCATTTTTTATGAAGCCTGATAAAGGGTTGGACCATTGTTCAAAGAGGAACTTACTATATTTTGGAGCTGACCAAGGGCTGGATTGAACAGTAGTTGTTTTCACTTTTTTAACATTGTGTGAAGGGGCTTATTTGTCTTGCTGGAGGTTTGTGCTGACAGAGCTACCTTTTAGTCATTTCTATACTCTACTTTACCCCTTTGAAGAACATCACCAACCACCCCAATATTCAGTTTTTCAAAACGGCATGCCAAAGTTGCAATGTATTAGTAAAGAACTTTTATTTATAGTAGTAATGGTATAGTAGTAAAGAGTTTTTCGGTATGCTAGATTCAGTAAAAGGTTTTCTCTTTTAGCAGCAGCAGCAGTCTAGTCTAAAAGATTAAATTGCCTTTAGTCAGAGTAACTCTGAATAGGAAGGAAGAGAAAAGAATGAGCATGTGTGCAATGGATATTTGCATGTCATGCTTGCATATCTGCGTGTTGTCGATGCAGTTTGGCTTTTGTTGCTGCGTCATTGTTGGGTAGGCCGGTTGCCTCAGCTAACCCTGATAAAGATCGATGGAGAGAGGAGATGGTTCTAACCATGGTGCAAAAATGAAATGAAGTTGAGGTGTTTTGAAATGAAATTAATGGATAAACTCACTATAATGTAATGAAGAAGATCTAGTCAATAACGAGAGAGCACACTAAATGTGAAGAATTCTAAGAATAAATATATGTGTGAAGAAAGTAAATCTGATGTGCGACAGAGACATTGTGCAGCCGTCTCCACAGGTGTGTGCGTAGAAATCCGCTCAGGAGCACTGCCGCGTTAGACTCTGCTGGTAATTAGTGTAGGTGGCAGGGGAGAGGGGGGCCTGCAGAGACCTTGCAGGGGAGTCAGGGGTCAGGGGAAGTGTTCTCTGCAGACGCCTGTCTGTCTCACCACAGGCCCACGAGCCCTGGGGGGCACCTCGCATGCAGGGGCACAGCGCCCTCTCTTCAGGGGCGTACCAGCATGCCCTACTAACCCCGAGAGACCGCGCTCCCCCCTACAGGGCCACCCCCTATCTATCTCTATTCACCCCCACACTGTTCACCACCAGCTGCGATATTCACCCTCTGAGCTATGGATGTTAAAGACGGAGCACTGAATACTGATGTCACAGAGACAAAGGCCACATTTACCTCAATGGCTGCTGTAATTACATCTTTCAGTATGTGCACCAACTCAGCTCCATAATCCTGCATTAGAAAAGTAGATGTATTGTTAGCCGTGGCACCTTGTGATTGCTTAAAATAGTCTAATAATGCTTTGGCTGAAGTTAAGTCATGATGTCGATGACATTGTAGACTGCATTAAAAGAAATGAATTGTTCTTGGCAGCAAAGGGAATTGCTCTTGGGGGCAGTGCCATCAGTTACTGTAATTGACTCCCCCCGTTTTGAAGTTGTAGCCTAGACCAAACTGCCCGATAAATCATAATTCACACTGTAAGCTGTAAATAAATAATGTTTTATGAGTAAGACGAGAGGGGATACTTATATAATCGGTTATCAATATGAAAAAAAGTTGTAAGTGAATGTACTGGTCTAGATGGATGATGGATTGTGATTCAAACTCCAACTTTTAAATGAGGTGCAGAAGAAGGTCGTTTTCTTAAAATTTACTCTTAGCCTGCAGCCCAGTAGTGAGTCAATATACGATTCCATTTGCCATGGTAAGGACAAGCAGATAACAGAGATGTAATTGATAAGACTATGTTTATCATTTCTATTAGGCTTTTTAGAAAGGGTGCATTTGTCATTTGAACGATTAATTAGAAATTGGAAGATGTACTATGCTCCAATTTGGCGCATGGTTGTAACACATTTACATGAGCTCTGTAAGGTAGTTTTACTGAAGAGCAAGGTAAACCTGGGAAAGATGATGAGAAATAAAGATTTAAACATTGGTATTAAATTAAGAAGGGCAAAACAATACAGGAAACGGCAAAAGCAGAAAAGGAAGAGAAAAGATGAGGAAAATAAAAAAGAATTCGAAAAATAGATCTTTATAAAGAGATAAATAAAATAAATGTTGTGAAATTGTACTTTGTGTAAGCAGTGGTGTTGCCAGAGAAGAGGGTACAATGGAGAGAGAGTTTCATCCAGATATTAGCAGTGCAGAGACCAGGACTTAACTCCCACAGACAACACATGCACCAATACACTGCATACTGCAGTAAGTTACATTGGGAATAAATGAATACATCTGTATATGTATGAGCAGGAAGCCAAGGGTGTGTGTGTGTGTTTTTTTTTTGTAGCTGTTTTAGGCAGTCTTAGAACTTAAAACAAATTGAGGTTTCAAAAGATACACATGTAGCACTACGATACCGATCTCATTAGAATAGAATAGAATAGAATAGAATAGAATAGAATAGAATAGAATAGAATAGAACTAAGCAGTATAACACGAGTGGGAGAGAGGTTGTTCGTGAATATCCTCATGGGTATGGCCACCCATTGGTAACCATACCCGTGAGAATATCCATGAACAACCTCACAAACACGAGTGTTATTGCTTTTACACTTCCATTGCCAACACAGTTTATAGGCGCATTTTTAAATTTTTGTTATTAAAGTTTTATTTAATTGTACTTCAGTTCGTTCCAGCTCCTGTTCCACAAAATAGTTCCAGTTAGAGTTAACAGCGTCTGTGGTTGCTATGCAACGTGTCTATTTATACACATTGATTTGGACATTCCCCTGTATTTTGCAGCCACTGAGGATATGGTTGTTGTTATTCACAGTTTAAACTAGACCTAATGCACAGGTGCTGTTCTGCAGTCTTGGGTGTCTTGATGATGTCTGCCATAGCTTATAAATGTTGTCGATTTCTTTTTTTTTTTTTTTTGGTGGAATGGAATTGAATGTTGGTGAAAAGTTCTAACAGTTACAGTGTATTCTTGGCGGAGTCATTATTAACTGAGAAGAGTCACCCATGGTGTATCGTGGGATATCCTCACTCCTAGTGACACGTAGAATGCATCTCGCCCAATCAGAAATTGCTAAATGATTCAACCGGACCTAACTGTTCTATAATAGATCTTTATTGTCCACCATGTCCTCCACAGAATCTGTGGAGAATTATCTTTGGCTCACGAACTCAGAACATACAATATATATCATTGAGTTATACATACTATAAAACAGAAAGTAGAGAGTAGAGAGTAATAGAATAATATAATAACAAAATAAAGAAGAGACAAGGTAAAATAAACAATAGCAGTTCCTTCTCTTTATCTGCCTCTTTCTGTCCTCACCTCTTCGTCTCTATGTCTCTCGTGCACTCTCTCTCTCTCTCTCTCTCTCTCTCTCTCTCTCTCTCTCTCTCTCTCTCTCTCTCTCTCTCTCTCTCTCTCTCTGTCTCATCTGCCGAGTATTCTGCAATAGATGATGATATCTGAAAGCCTCCCTAGGCATCTCTTATCTGTATAACTGTCAATCAATAATTCATGTCGGTATCTGGTCCTTTGGTCCATACACTATTTCATAAGTATTTATGATGTTGCAGTGACCCAGAAATCAATGACACCCCTCACCATCATGTTTAGGCTCTGAGGGAAGCTGATATGATGGAAGCTGTTAGTGATTGCAACAGTTTGGAGTGTGTTGTCTGTGGTCTATTAGTGTTGGTGCATAATGGCTTATTTTTGAGCATGTGTTGTCTTTCGCTAAACCACACAGTGTAAGATTAATCTGAAGTCTGGGAGGATGAGGAACTAATTGCTGTCTTTGAATAATTGATGCCGTCCTTAGAAATGCCAAGATGCCTGCTCTGCCTCTCTCTGAGCTACAGCTCTGGTCTCACTCTTTTTCCTTCTTTCTCTCACTCTTTTTCTCTCTCTCTCTCCCCCTCTCTTTCTCTCATGCTCTCTTTCTCTCTTCCTGTCAGTCTACTGGGGATGTGGGCAGTATGTATGAGTATGCTTACACAATGTGCATCTTAATTTCACGATGGCACCCCATAGTGCTCATTATTGAGGAGCAGCATATACATATAGCACAGGATAATGTGCGTGCGTGTGTGTGGGTGCATGTGTATGGGTATGTGTGTGCATGTGAAAGACAGAGAAAGAGAGAGGGTAACACAGAGCAGTGTTAAGTGAAATGAATGATTCCATAAATCCAACAGGGGGCATAAATTTCACTCTCCTGGTGCAACTTTGGGGAACTGTAAAATAGATGAACTTACCGTAACGGTGCGCGCCAGATTTATTGTGTTCATATTGGATGTCTTTGTGTAGCCCATCAATTAGTGAACCCTGGATGTCAAGGTGGCGCCTCAGTAGGCTTACAGAAGCCGTGTTGCGTTGGTCCTGTGCGTTAAGACCACCATAAAAGACAACATGGCTCTCTAACTGGTAAAACTGTTTATTTGTAGTGCTGCCATGTAAGACATAAAGTACCCTGATATCCTGATAATTCTACAGGGCTGTAACTGCACTGGGAGTGAAGACACCACACCCAGATCCTTATGCGCAGAGAAGCAGTTGCCTGGTGACTGAGGAGACATAGGAGTGGAGAGATACAGGGGAAGAGCAGAGGAATGAGAGAGAGAGAGAGAGAGAGAGAGAGAGAGAAAGAGACAGAAAATAGAGTAGGAGCTAGTAGAAAGATGATGAAGCTGAGAATTTTTCATTGCTGATATATCGAACCTTCTGTCAGAGCTTTCTGTCAAAGCTTTTCTAGTGTTCATAGGGTTGGCAGGCATATCCACTGGCTATCTCTGTATGGCTCTGTCCATGCAGTTCATGTAACACACTGACATCCAGCACACAAACAATGTAACGCAATGTGGTTACAAGCAAAATGTACACTTGCACATTTGTACAAGACAGCTACTTTTTATAGCTAAACAATCCTCATTTACGCATTAACAGCAGGTCATAGGCCAAACATTTATTTTGCTATTTGATAGGTGTCACTTGTTCTTGTGGTCTCACCAGGACGACACCACTGTTTGTCCATGCCTGCACACATTCCATGTCAAACATTTACACCGAACACTGAGAGTGTACGTTTCCATGGTGATGGCGGTTACGTTGCTATACCAACCTATTACCCAATGCTAATTAAATAGAATGTCACTTGCAGCGAGTCGAACCATGCATCGAGGCAGCACAGACGTGCTTGGTTATGACCTATCTCTCTCTCATCTCCCACTTCCTGTTAAGATTTTCCCCTCCCTGTTCTCCTCATCCAGGTCTTTCCTGGGAGTGAAACTCTCTGTGTGTGTGTCCTCAGATTTCACACCACCTCCATTACCTCTCTTTGTTTTTTTTTTATCTCACTCCTACGCTTATTTCACGCGTGGATGTGTTTAAGACTCAGGGCCGAGACGGATAGAGGGAGCCAGTTGCCGCACTCCAGATTCCACAGTGACTGCCGCTTCCTAAAGTAGAAGAAACTCATGCATTTTTTAATTTGAGAAATATTGCCTTGGGCCCCCTCCCCCCCACACTCTCTCTCTCTCTCTCTCTCTCTCTCTCTCTCCCCTCAGCCTGTCTCCCGTCTTCCTCACATATCCCCCAGCTCATGAGTAGGAGCCATTCACAGAAATATTTCATGAGTTTTCATTTTTCATCTTCGCCTAAGGCTGTGATGACGTTCTGCGTCTGTGTGGGCGGCGCACCTCGTAGTATTAGTTTAAATTGTGCCCTCCTATCCCACTGCACAGATGCTCTTTACTATTGCCTCTTTGCTGGGGAAATTGCAGTGTATCAGTTTGCAGGGTTCTCTAAATGAATAGAGTGTGACTGTGCCAGTGTTTAGGTCTTTGCCAATCTTTTTTTGGGAAGTCCTGGTTTGACAAGTTGCTCTGCAGGTATTGGACTACATATGTTATCTAGAGGTCATTATGCTCTTCTTTGTCGCAAATAAATAAATACTACTTTTTTGTCAGTATTTCATTATTATTTAATCTTTAAGTCTAGTTCTCACACACATTATACACATATGGTACACAAGGCATGTTGTGCTTTGGCAGTTCACAGGTGCCAGGTAATTTAATATTTGCATGTAGTTGCTATTCTACATTTTTACTGTGTAAAGAATATGTGAAATCGACTGCAGTAGCCAGACATTGTTATTTCATCTTTACAAAACCTGATGTGAAACAAAATGTTTGGGTGAGCTTGAAAGGTTTTTAAATTTGTAATGAAATGCATAGTTTTATTGCCATTATTGACTAGATGTGGGAAAAATGTACTAAATTATATATAAATGTGTCTTGCTGCTCTTATCGTGAACATGCAGTTTTGAACTGTTAGTGACACCATTGTTCATCACGGAAAACACTTTTTGCCAATATTATAACTGGCTTATGTCCACATAAAACCCCAGCCCACACAGGCATTACACACAGTGGTAGCACTTTGTGATACGAAAAATCACGCAGCTCCTCAAATTAGTGGAAGAACAAGTAAGCAGTGAGGTGTGTTCTCAGGGAACAATAGCTCGTCTGAGACTCAGCAGCCCCACTCTTAAATAGAAAATAGCATTCCCTGCATGCCCCTCCTAGCTTTTCCTTAATTCAGACTGCGTGACTTTTACTACCTTGTTTTTCGCTCACAGATACCTCTCTCTGTCACTGCACAGGGCAGATTGATTCACATCTTCATGAACCATCAAGCGAGTTCTGTTTTTTTTTTTTCGTCCCCGGTTTTATGTAGCTTTCACTTATACTCCAACTAGGGCACTCAGGCATGTGGAAAAAGTAGACTGCACTTCCTGGGTCTCTACAGGCACTTCCTGATATTTTGATTAGTTATGCCGAAAAATATTTCTGAGGAACTGTCTAGAGTACAGCACATTCTTCCTGCAATATTGCACTGCAGGTAAAAAAAATCACCTTTGGGAATCTTAAGTTCATCAACAAAAAAAAGTCAAAAAGTATCACATTTTTGTTCAGTGGGAGGATATGACTTTCTTCCCCAGGGCTCCTATCCTCCTATTAGCTGTCTTATCGATAATGGAGTCCCATCTTCTGCTCAAGGCAGAGTCCATGTGTAGGTGTGAGTGTCCAGGCTGCCCGTGATGTGTAACCTGCATTCAGAAAGTGCACTCTTGTACCACATCTCTGTGAGATACTCCATACCATACTCTTTCGTACTGTTGTGCAATATAACTGCTGCTCTACGTGTACACTAGGGGTGCTACGGTTTCGGATTGTATTCGAATCCGTTCGCTTCGTTTAGCACGGTTCGGTTCATTCTGTAGATCGGATCGGATTTCGTATACGCGAGATATTAAACTTGCTTGTTTAATAGAAAGTCATTGCTTATGCATTCTGTGTAGCGTACGACGCGCAAGGGTGTTTAGGACCCGGGGGAATGGTTTCTCTTCAGTACCGCCTTCAAAGACGCAAGAGCCAATGAGAATTTTCCCGAGCTTGCCTTCAACCTATCAGCGCTCCGACACAGACGCTGGGGAAGAGACACGTGTATGCGAGACAAACGTTTGAGCGCAGAAAACATGGCAAGTGTAGGAGAAGACACGAGACACAAGTTTGAAGAGGCACCATCATCTCTGAAATCCGCGGTGTGGGAACATTTTGGTTTCAGCGTAGAATATGATGACCAAGGAAACAAGACGGTAAACAAGCAACGCACGGTCTGCAAACACTGCTCCGCATCGTTCTTGTATTCATCAGGCTCCACTTACATGGCAGCACACTTACGCCGCAACCACCCGACTATAAATATAAGCGGAGCAAAACGTAAAGATACTTCCTTTTCAACCAAAATACAGACAACTATTGCAACAGCCTTCCAACAGCAGTACACAGACAATTTAACTGATATTTTCCCAACTGTGGGGTGTACAGCTTGCCAGAAGGGGGTGCGTGAGTCATGGCAGATGTATGACCCTTCCAGTATAGTATTTTATTTACTATAGTGAACGTGTTTGAGCACAGCACTAATCGAATTATTTAATGTTTATTAACACTGTAGTAAAAACACATGTATCTGCCCTTGCTCTTTTCACTTTGCACACCCCCAGTGGTGCACACACCACAGTTTGGAAAACCCTGCTGCATCCGAACCGTATCCGAAACCGTGGCCCACAAATCGTGGACCGAACCGAACCGTGGACACACTGATCCGTTGCACCCCTAGTGTACACATATTTCAATTTGTCTATTATATTTATTGCATTGTACTGTGTATTGTATTATATGTATACTACACTGCCTGTCATATGTTGGGTGTATAGAGGGATAACATCTGCTGGAGTCAAAATCCTTGTGTTCGTAAGTGTACTTGGCCAATAAAACTGATTCTGATTCTACTACACATTGCAATATTATGGCTACTGTACTTAGACCCTTTCACCAACTATTTTTATTATTTATTATGCCCTTGTATATGCCCCCTTCTTCCTTGTTCTCGTTGCTCTTTTTTGTACTCAACACCTTTTGTACTTGGCACTTTTATCTTGCACCTTAGTGGCCTTGCTGTTTAATTTTGTTGGGCAGGCTTAATGCAATGACTGCACAGCACTCCTACGTGGCTAAAGAGCTATGCTAATTGGAATCAGCGGATTATAGAATGGCTTGAACAAATATGTGATGCTGAATTATAGCTTCAAAAGCCAGGTGCTCATCACTGCATGTGTCATTAGTCAAACTTTAATCTGCACCTCAGTTATTGTGTGTTGTGTTTAAGCCTCTGCACACCTAAATTAATACCAGCAATAACCTTTTTCATTACCAGGTGGCCACTCTGAAAGAGACTGGTGGGACACATCTGTGTCGATGCCTCAGCTGCCTTTTGTCCCCGCCCCTCTTTTAAAGATTTCACCAACTGGCTCATCCTAACAACATTTTGCTTCCAGACATCAGGCTCTTGGGGGAAGTGCTGGAGCCCCCCATGGCCTGCTGTCTCATCGTGTCTCTGTAAACTTTGTCTGTGTTTTACTGGAAGAAGCAGCGCCAGCCTCCCTTGGTCTCTGACATTTAGGTCTGCAGGATTGGATTTGTTTTTTTGCTTTTTTTTTTTTTTTGCCGCCCGGTTTTCCTCCTCCTTTTATTGTGGTTTTCATCGATCGGCGTTCAGGACGAGACAGAATCTCTTAGGGGTTTTGGCCCCCTGTCTCTGACGTGGCCTGGCTGTTATGTCGGGCTCCGAGTGCTCTTCTCTCCAGCACAGGTCACTTCCCATCATCTCCATAGCCACAGGAGTTCTCCTACTGCCATACAGTCCCATTTGTCTGTCTCACTGTCTTTAAGTAGATCTGCACAAGCTGGGAGTTTGTTGTCTCTATTGTACAACACGAGTACACATACTTTGATTTGTCTATTGTGTTTATTGTATTGTGTTCTGTACTATATGTATACTACTACCTGTCATATCGTGGGGCAACTATGATCTAGCAACATTATACTGTACCTTAATGTTGTATTTTGCTGCAGTACTATGTCTGGGAACACTTCTGAGGCTTCGGTTTGCCTCGACTAAATCTTTTAGCAAAAAGAAGTTTAAGACAAAACTAGTAGCTTTAAAGGGCAAAGTACCCACCCACTACTAAGTAAACGCATGCCTTTCGAGAGTGACCAGACTCGAGCATGAGGTGAACCAGGCGAGTAATGAGTGGCTAGAATAGAGGAACAGGAAACACAATTGCGTTAACAGAGGAAGCGGAAGCAACAGCAGCCAGTTAAAACAGTGCTCCACTGTTCTGTCGAAAAAAAAAGGGAGAAAGAAAGAAAGCTCTTGGCCTTAGAGGGCCTCTCCCTGTGACGAGTTCAATTTTATTCAGAGAGCAAATTCATTACCATACATCATTGCCATTTACGACACTTCAGGCTGTAATTTTCTAATTTTCCTTCATGGTAGTAAATGTGAAATAAACAGTAGAGCAAAACAAAAATGTAGCAGTGTAAAAACGAAGTACTTTTGTTAAAAACAAAAAAGTATCATGTTACAAATGTCAAAATCAGTCTCAGATCAGTTATTTTCTGCTTGGGCTCAGCTTTCCTGCATTCCCTCTTCTGATCTGTAATTGTTGTGACATTTGGTCCATTGTGTTTACTAGAAATCATTTTAGGTGCTATTGTGAAAAAAAAAGTTTCTACATTATTTAAAAGATGCAATTTTAAGGACGTCATGAATGTACCATGGCTTTTACGTTAGGTTGGTTATTTCACTGTAGGTTATGACACTACAGCCTATAAAAATATTCTTTGCTGATATTAGTCTGACATCATCGGAACATCCACACCACCATTCCACCATAGTTTGTGACACCGTTACCTATAAAAATATCCTTTGCTCATATTAGTCTAATGAAACATAAAATGTTGCTGGCCCCTAGCAGTGACAACCGCACTGTAAAAAGTGCTGCTTAGAACCAGCTTAAAGACTGAAAAAACATTAAGGCAGCATGAATCCTTTTATGTTGGGTTAGTTCACACATTTTGCATTGCATTGGTTTGACTTGAAAAAACACAGGACAACAAACCAATGTAAAAAAGATCCGTGCAGCATGTTGGCTTGATATTTTTTTAAAGTTACTTCTACGCAGCCCTGTATGCAGTGTGTGTTGTGTTGTGCTCTTGCAGAGATGAGTGGTTCAGGGCCATAACACACATGGCTGCTGTTGTCTGTCCTGTTTCTCCCGGCAACCCCAGCCTCCTGCCCTGTGAGCTCAGCCAAAATCATTTGTATCAGCTCAAGCATTAGAGCCTCCTGCAGGAAGTGGGGAAAAATGTTGTGAAGGTATTGAACCGTAGCGCAAAAACACTTTTTAGTGCCCTTCCCTACTACCTCGCACACACACACACACACACACACACACACACACACACACACACACACACACACACACACACACACACAAACACACACACACACACACACTCACCCACACACACACACACACACACACACACACACACACACACACACACACACCCACACACATACACATACACACACACACTCACATACACATTCAAGTTTTCCTCTCTTTATCTTGCTCCTATCTCTTACTCTCTCTCTCAATCTACCTCTCCCTCTTTCTCTCTCACTCCCTCTCGCTCTCTCTCTCTCTCTTACACCAAACACACATACACACACAAACGCATCCACATTTTCCGCATTCTCTCTCTCTGCCTCTTTTTCTCTCTCTCTCTTCCTCTCTCTCACTCTCACCTCAAACACACACATACACGCAAACAGACAGCTAAACACATCCAGGTTTTCCATCCTCTCACTCTCTTGCGCTTACTTTTCTCTCTTTCCTTATCTCTCTCTCACTCTCTCTCTCTCTCTCTCTCTCTCTCTCTCACGCTCACACACACACCCCAACCATACATATGCACCCACACAGCCAAACACATCCACCTTTTCTCCTCTCTCTCTTTGTCTCACTCTCTCTCTCACACACACACACACACACACACACACTCACTCTCTCTCTCTCTATTTCTCTCTCTCTTTCTCTCTCCCTCCCTCTCTCTCTCTCCACCCCTTCTGTTACATGGGGAAAAGGGAGAGCCTAAGCCCATGAGTGGAAGGCTGACCTCCATGGGTTTGGCCCGTGGCTCTGGGGTGTGGCCTGTTTGAGCTATGTGTTAGTTGGCTTGCTGGGCGCAGGATAAGCTCCCGTTGAGTGGCAAGGACTTTTGTACAGAGGGGGAAAAAAAGAGCACAGGAAGGCAGGAATAAAAAAACGGTAAGAACTGACTTTGGTTTGTTTACCTTCAGAAATGCCATGATAAATAGGCAAAGTAGGAGGGGTTTTTTAGCTCAATGGATGAGAAGAATATCCAATCAGCCATTTCATGGTGATAATCAGGAGTAGTATGACAGGGTTAACAAGAATCTCCCTCCTATTTTGTATTATCCTAACTTGTTGTGAAGATTGATAACAGTCTGACTTACCATTGCATGTGACTGCCCCTCAGGAGCAAATAGAGTGCATTCACTGATCTGTGTGCAGTTATTTCTATCAAGGAGGGCAATTTGTCATTGGCTTTTAAAAACATTACCTAAATGAGAAGTCGTTTTGCTATAAAGCAGATCAGGCTGTAGACCTATGTTAATGACACACAGAAGAGTCAGTCGTTAGCCTTGACAAATTGACCTGGCAGGTGGCATCCTCGTTACATACCTGCCATGGTGTCCCAAAGCATGAATGTATAATTTAATTCCAAGGGTGAATATCCATTATGGTAAATGACTGGCTAACAGATTGCTTCCAGAGGTTTGGCACTTGTATGTTTTAACAGTGGAGTTACAACTGGGCATTGCATTCACACAAATCCACAGAACACACCAGCAGTCTCACATTATGTGTGGTCAAGGCAGAGAACAGTCAACTCTGTCTCTCTCTCTCTCTCTCTCTCCCACCCACCACTCTGTTCTCTAGCTCTTAAACGGATAAAAGCATGTGACATCACAACAAGTTTCATGACTACTTGCGGCGTGCTTTCTTCCTCGCACTGCTGGGCAGAAAGAAACTTGTGTTTGTGACCTATTTTAACTTCAGTCTGGAGCGTACATATAAACTCAAAATGTGCCATTAAAAGTCACTCACATACGGTTTTATGTTGATGGTATTTTTAATTAATATGATCCTCATTACGCTTGCATATGACGCATTCATTTAATCAGATTGAACATCAGATTCTACTTGACTTGACTTGACTTGATCAAACAGCCCCTCAGTCATCCACTTTAACAGAAATCACTTAACTGCTAGTGATTTTTAAAAACATTTGCATACATCACGTGGTGCCTGATAGGAAACAAGAATCATGTAGCACCCCAGCAATATATACCGCATTGTTCAATCTGACAGATGGACTTGACTTCAGACAGGTACAGACATTTTACCTTAAGTAAACATAGATCAATATCTCTCTTCAATCTTCATGTGCATTCTGATTGCATATGAAGCAAACTTCTGTCAGTATACTACAGGTTGTGCCCGAAGGTTTTCAGTTGGCAGTGTTTGGAATGCTTGCAATGGTATGTTGCTGTATGTGTAAATAAATTATACAATTGGTGTGACGTATAGGGTTTCAGATAAAATCTGATTATTTTGACCTGCCTGCTGTCAGGAGTGCTACCTTTGACAGTTAACCTGCTACATCACAATCAGCATGTAGGCTAGTGCAACAGTAAGCATTGCAGTTTATAGTGCTTTTACTCCCAAGACCGTACCATTGTGAGATTAGTCATTTATTCCTGCTATTTTGTGCATTGTCCTTGCAATACCTGGGAGACGCAGTGAAATTGATTTGTGACAGCTATTCTAGCCTGTGGCTAACCAGAAGAAGGCCCTAATAGGATAATGGAGGCTGCAAGAGCCTGTAATGTAATTGATACTTCCTAAATTCAGTCTTTTGTTTTCTTTATACCTTTTGTCTAAATATCACAGCTGTATTTGTACTACCAAATGTTAGGGATTATAGTCCATGTATCCGAAGTCATCATTTAATATTTGACAGCAACAAATGTGTCATCAATGCATGTGCACAAAAAGGGCACATTTCAAAGAGAGCCATAAAGGTGTGTTGAGTTGCTTTAGATGCACAGAACCAAGGCAAAGTTAATCAGTAAAAGGTCTGCTTGAAGCTGCTCAATGGTAGTCACGAAATCCCTTTCAACCAAATGTGTCAGATGAGATTTACAAAGAAGATGGCAGTATTGATGCAGTTTCTGGACAGTGTTAGCCAGGAGGGCTTCATCTGTTGTTTCAAACAATTAAATTCAACTACACATGATTAAATCTTGTTGGACCGGTTTTAAAATGCTTTAGCCAAATCTCTTTAAACTCACTCTTTTGTTGTTAATTATGGTGTGTGATTTTGTGAATAAAGACAGTTTTGCTTTCTTAGATTTTCTTTTAGAAACAGTCTTGGTTTCAAATGTTTCAGCAGACATTTTGACATTTTCTGCAACGTCTAGGAGCAGGCAAGGTCAGCTCTGTTTTTCAAGGAAATAAAAGTATCCTCCTCAGTAGAATATCCTACGAAAGGTGTCTCATGATATTTGGTAAAAAAAAAAAAAAAAACATTTGAATGTTTTCTAAACAGTTGGAACAAACTTTAGGAGGCCATTTGGTGCCATCAGTGTATTTAAAACTCCATCGCAACTTCTCTAGTGAATGAAAGTCTGTCTGGCTGAAGACAGGATAGATGGGACAAGAGTGCTCACATAGGCCTGATCAGGCCACTGTATATGTAGATTCACTAATGATATGGGATATCCAAAAGAAAGGGGAAGAACCTTAGGTGAAAAACATCAGAGCATCAATGACTAGTAAATTACATGACTAGGAAATGCACATGGTATTTGAGGGTGTGAGCTCTGTGTGGGTATAGTGATGACATTGAACACCTGGGCGATATTTTTAGCGTGTATGACTAACCTGGGTTAGTTAACACAAGGAAACTTCCCTATGGCTTAGCTTTATTCACGCCCTGATGAAGACATACTTTTTGAAACATGTAGGCATGTACTGTAGCCAGTGTTTAACAAAGGCTCTTAATAGGAGTGCCCCAAAGTTTTATCCTGTTTGTGCATGTGTGCATTAGAGGCCCTTTTCGATGAGCACTCTGCGTTCTTATTCTCTTTTTTAAACAAGTCTTTGACCAAGGGAAGTGTTCCTCTTTCTTCTTCGTCTTTAAATTGGATACCTTTGTTAGGAAGGTTACTCCTCACTTTGAGTTGTTGGTAACACTTTATTTTACGGTAACGTTTTTAGTGTATTTACATACACACATGTAATATTATGTACCTACAACTGTAACACTAACCCTAAAACCCTATGGTACAGTGTAAGTACATAATGTTACATATTGTTACGCACCTTGATATTCTGTATCTAATTGATGCAACAGGTACAGTAAAATAAAGTGTAACAAAGTTGTACCCAGGTGTGTCAGTAAACCATGGACTTGACACAGGGCCCTGGACCTACCATTGACGAAGTCACAGAGAAGATACAGCATTTACGTGTAGGTATAAAACGCAAGCTTGTGACAAGGCATTATTTCTTCTGCCTTGTTCTAATTAAACTATAGTAGGTAATTAGGATTAACAGGAACATGTGGTCATTGTTAAAACATTGATGTTTTAATTGAATGAATTAGACATCCCCTAACCAGAAACTTGAGTTTTCAAAGGGGATTTAACCTTAAGTACCTTCATAAAGTCCAGATCTCTGAAGAACATTAGTTTACAGATGAGGTTTAAGACTACCCATCCCTGCAGATTAGGCAGTTTGTAGCAGGCATTTTGCCATCAAAAAATAGTCAGAGTATAGGAGCTTACAAAATAACTTTTTCCCAATGACACAGCAATAGCAGTAATTGTCTTGAAACTCAATAGCACATGAAGCATGAACTCATTTGCTGTTAGCAAAAAAAAAAGGCCAGTAGTTTTATTGTGTGTGTAATTACATAATTAGATTCCAAATAGTGGTTGCGTTGTGACTTGTGCCACAGACGGAGGGTTCTGTGCTTAGTCACGGTCCAGAACATGTCTCCCTGAGATGGCACACCAAGCGCAAATGGAAAAAAAAGTGCTTAGAGCCGAAGCACTGCAGAATACGTATTGGTCTCATATGACTGCAGTGTGTTATGGAGTGCGGGGGCAGTTAAGCCATGGTGCTATGTTAAGTGGGATAGCTGACTTTAAGCCCAGAGGTGGAGCTGCTTGCTCCCAGGACTCCTGTGATTTATAGTGGGAGAGGAGCACCATCCAGGCAGCCAAGCCAAGGGCTCAGGGCCACAGCAGTAACCCACCCTGCAGCACCCCACTCAGGGGGGCCAGTTCATTTGGTGCGCACCCCTTGTAAGATCGATACCTGGTTGGAGATGCACGGCGCAGCTAACCTTTTGGCTCTCTGCCTCGGGAGCGGCTGCTGCTACAGATGCTGACCTGACACATGCAGTGCTTGCACAGTGTGAGCTCTGTGTGTGTGTGTGTGTGTGTGTGTGTGTGTGCGTGTGCGTGCGTCTCTCCTATGGCTGTGTGTTTAAGTGCCTTTGCAATTGTTTGTAGTCTGTGTGCATGTGTTAGTGTGTGTGTGTGTTTGTGTTTATGTGTATACAAGGGTCTTTGCAATTTTTTCCAGTGTGTGTGTGTGTGTGTGTGTGTGTGTGTGTGTGTGTGTGTTAACCATGTCTAAGTGTCTGTTGGTTGTCTCGGGCAGATTTTTAAGGGAGCTTACTGTAATTTTCACTCTTCGTGTCCAGTGTTCCACCTCCATGTGTGACATAACTCTTAAGAATTGTGTTGCCAGGCTACATGCATTCACCCCATGGACATGGCACACTTCTCAAATGCTTGGAGGAAGCACTCTATCAGAGCCATGAGTGGGTAGGGAAGTTGCATTCGACTGACCGTATTATAGATTGAGCATCAGCTATGTGTGCCTCACAGCATCCGCAAGGCACTCTGGGTGGAGGCAATTGGATTTGTACGCATGCCTTAAAAACACACGCATAAATGCATACATACAAATTGAATATGGTAAATGCAACTAATGAAATCTGTGTATTTAATCTCATTCCAGATGAGTTGACAGTAGATTTTTGTCTATCTGTCAAGACCTTGCTAAACCCAAGGCTCTGCTGAGGACTGTATATGGAGTACATACACAGCCTTTAAAACAGCCCCTCTATCCCTTGATAAGCGAATAAAAAGAAATCATTGTGAATTTATCCCTTCTGGGCATGCTAACTGGGCATAATGGTTACAGAGTAACCAATATCCATGTCACCTTGTGATGGGTTACAGTGGAGCCCAAACATTAGGGACAGACAAACATCATTTCTAAATGGGTTCCTGGATCCCAGCTAACAATTTTTGTTTATGGCAAGCAAGGTTAGCTGTTGGATTGGGAATGTTCTCTAAAAGTAGTTTTGGTTCTTCTATGGGGTGGTCACCAATGTTCTCCTAACATGCATTCCTTCAGTTACCATCCCCTAACCATTTAAATAACCAAACCTTTTGGGGAAACTCTAGAAAACGTTATACTTAGCTAACGTTGTCCCATGGTTTTGATATGGTTATCTTAAGTTTTTAATGTTCCGTGTTAGCTGGGGTACAGGACTTTACACAGACCCTTGGTGTAGATATGGGATTTTAAACAGAGACCCCTGTGTTTTTAACCCGATGCTGGGTGCTTTAGAAGTAGTAAAAGCATCACAGTCTCCTTTGAACTGCTTGTTAGCTCAAAGTGGTTAACACTCTCTATCCCTGTTTGCTTGACAGATATTTGCTGCCAGATCAGAGGTCACAGATGAGCAGTAATAACTTTTGTGTCAAACTGTCCAACTGAAACCTTTATTGTGTCAAAGACTGTTGATAAATACCTTCATTTAAGAAAGTCCTGAAAATCCCCTAACTTCTGCTGAACTTCTTTTCTGAGCCTTCTATTCATATAGCCTATTGTGATTTTATCTTTTAATGTATTTTCATACCCACTTACATATTAATTTATTCTATTACTTTTTTGTATTATTTGTTTAACTGTATTTAGTCATTTGTTGCACACTGTCTTTCTACATGTGTACATATATAAATGTTGTATCAATTTAAGCATTTATTTTTTTATTAATGGTACTCCAAACACAGAACAGATGCCACTGTAATGTTTACACAGTGTAGTCTGGAGAAAACATGGGTCAGCTTATCCATCCTAATAATGTGTGTTGTTGATTTAGCAGCAGCAGCTTATAGCATCAAGGTTGATTTCACAACTCTCTCTCGTCACAGCCCATGAACTCCAGAACAGTGCTGAAGTAGACTTGGCTCCTGGACAAATCACACCAGCGTCTAAGACATAGCTGCACGAGTGTGTTAGGCTATGGTGGCTAATAGCTACTGTGTACATATTAGCTGTAGCAGGCCTTGCTGATAACTGAAGTAATTGTAAAGAGGCGCTACCACAGCATTCCTATGGTTACTGTAATGGAATACAAATAGAATTAATCTTCTACCCTGTCCTGACAGGAACTGCTTTTTAATGAAACGTCATCAGTTTACATGTTAATGTTCTAGTGTTGTAGAGATACTCTCATTCACCTCAGGAAGAAAAAGTAGAGAAATACTAAGAATAGTTTTTTTGGTTGTTCTTGATTTCATATTCTGTGATTGCTACCGACATTCTTTATTGATTTTATTTGTGACGGCAAGGGAGTATGATTATAGGGGGATTTCCATTTATTTTATTTTCTGAGGTAAAAATTAACATTTAGAGGCAATTTTCCAGTGTTTCCTGCTCTTGTGTGTTCCAACTCTCACATGATTTTTTTATTGCTTCACTCATTGTCGTGCCAGCCCTGAGAATGGCTGATCAAATTATTTCCTGATTCTGCTGTAAGTCGCCTCTTCATGTTGCGAACGTCTCCGCCTTTCATGAAGCTCATTGTTGACTGTGAGTGTTCCCTCACATCCCTGTTGCATAAGCTGACAAACCCCTCCCAACCACCTTCACCAACACCATTAGTTTGGCCCCTTGTGCTGGTTCAGTAGCCTGGTAAACCAGCCCCTCGTACTTCATTTCATTTTGTACAGAGGGCCTTGCTGCCATTGACATTCATGTATTCGTACCAAGCGAATCCAAACCAGTCAGCGAACAGAGGGAGTGTTGACTTTGTGTGCTACATTTGAATTGTAGTGTGTAGGTAGTCTAATTGCATACGTGACAACCAGGCGTTAGCGATCGGCTAAAGGCAGAACCACTTGGTTTAAACTTCAGCAGAGCAGAGTCCATACCTCCAAGAAGAAATCGTTTCTCAATGCAGAAAGACAAGACCCTCTGTACAAAATGAAATGAAGTACGAGGGGCTGGTTTACCAGGCTCCTGGTTCAATAGGCGCCTGTGAGGTTTTATGCATCCTGATCTTGACAGAAGAAACCAAGCCCCCAGGCGGTCCAGCCACCCAACCCCAGACCTGCGGATCAATAGTGGCTTACTAATTTCCTTGACACAGCAGGGCTGAAATAGCTGCTGGGGGCCTGGGTAGGCTAGGGGGTGGAGGGGCTAGGGAGTGGGTGGGAGGTAGGTCTGCACAATATATTGAAAATATTGTGATATCGCAACATGCAATCGCAAAACATGGCTTAGCTTTAATAAATGGGACATTACTATAAGCTGTTTCACGCTCCACGTATGAAGATATTTGGGAAATCAAATGGAGTCCTACTGCCCTTGATATCCACCCCCCCATAGGCTACACACTGTCTAGGGCCTAGCTGTTAAGATTAGGCTGAAGGATGTTTAAACAATATTTAGATATTTGTTTATTTATCTCAAAACAAATTGTCATGAAAACATTCATCAATGTTACCGCATATCGCACATTTTTCAGATATCGCACAGACCCAGTGGGAGGGAGGGTGGCGAATGTGCAGGGTGAGGGGTCAGAGATGATGGTGGTGTGTTTAGGGGGAGGAGGGGGATGGGGTTGTTTCTCAGCTGAGCCTCTGGTGAATCAGAGTCCCATGATCCCCCTCTAAATATACACGGCAAGCGGCACGAGGGCTACAGACAAACGACGCATAGATCCGGAGGAGCGCAGCCTCAGAGAGGGAGAGGCAACAGCTCGGCGAAGACTGCATCAGGAAAATGCCTCGCTCAATCTAATCAGAGAGGGAAGCAGGCAGGGAGGGGAAGACCACCACTCGAACAAGCCAGACGACATATCTGTCCTCTTACAACTTTATATCCAAACTGCTGCAACTTCTTATATCACTTAAGGATGTTGTGGTAAAGCACTAGGTCAAAATAAAACACACATATAAAATGTCAGTTTTACAAACGGACAAACAAATCACAGCTGTTCTAAATAAACTTTGAATATGTTTTTAGAGTTCACATTTAGCTAAGTGGTGTTATTCAGGTCTAATTTTAAAGGTTTGCATGTAAGATGCTTGTCAGCTGGACAGGCTCCTATGAGTTTTTACTACTCCACACTTTCCCAGGCCCTCTCCCAGACACACACACACACACACACATACACACAAACACACACACACACACACACACATAGAACCTCCTGATCCCTCATGCGGAAGCAGGGAGGAATCATGTGCCAACTCCCTCTTGCTCTGCCTTCTCTCTCGCTCTTTCTCACTCCATCTCTGCCAAACAGCACTCTCATGCTACCCCCCCATCCACACACACACACAAACACACACACACACAGATACACACACACACACACACACACTGCTCTCGCTCTGCCCATTCAATGAGCGTAAAACACGAGGCGTTACGTAGCACAAAACCCTGTTGTTAGGTTCCCTTGTGACCCTGTTGATGGCGTCCCTCTGGTCCTTGCCTGCGGCGGGGCGCGTCTCTGACCTTTGCCATGTGGCCTCGCCAGAGCACCTCTGGAGTCTGGCATCGCAGCGTCAAATCTGTCCTCTGGTAAATCCGTGCCCGCTCAGTCCGAGGCAGTTAAGGATGTGCACACTGCATTGAGCTACTGCCAACTGCTCCCTGGATGTGCCATATTAAATCAGTGGACATGGTTTGATGCTGTTCCTGCATGAAATTATCACTAATGTGTGTAATAAAGCTAGAAATGAACTCAATAAAAGGTGTATGTGTGTGTGTCTGTGGTGTGGAATAACTGTTCTCAGGTCCTCCTTTATATACTAGGAAATGAATTCCTTAAATACCAGTCATATGGTTCCAGTAACAAAATCAGTATAAGTGGCATGCTTGATTCATTGATTGCAAACAGTCTCAAAGGATTACTGTAAATTATTCCGTAAATTTCACCTTTTTACGAGTTGTACATTGACTCACAGTCATGCAGTTTGGTGTATTAGGCTGGGCCTATAGGGTACACCATCTGAAGCTCTCCTCTTGGACACAATGTTGGCTTCACTAACAGCTGACTGTCGGTTTGTGTGCAAGCTCAGAGCAGGCCTATTCTCTTAAGCTCTCCTCTCAAACATAGGTTGTGTCCGAAATGTTAAAACGTTCACGGTATAGTACCTTATAGTATAGTACTGTATATAGGGTGTGAGTTATATTGAGTTATTTTTGGGTTCGGGTGTAGTGCTGTAATTTGCTGACTGCTGTCTTTTGGTCTGTGTGCAGGCTCAGCGCAGGCAGCACTATGACTGATGGGGACTACGACTATCTGATCAAGCTCCTTGCTCTGGGGGACTCTGGAGTGGGAAAGACCACCTTCCTCTACCGCTACACAGACAACAAGTTCAACCCCAAGTTCATCACTACAGTGGGGATAGATTTCAGGGAAAAACGAGTGGTAAGTTTGTCTTTTTTTCTGTCTCTCTCTTTCTCTCTGTCACTCAGTGCTCGTCTTTCACCGTGAAAGTATTTCACTGAAGGCTCTTTCTCTCTCCCCTTCCCTTTCTCTTTCACTCTCTCTCTCCCTGTCTCTCTCTCTCTCTCTCTCACGCTCTGTCTCTCTCTCCCTTTTCTTCCTCTCTCTCTCTTTAGTTTTTTTCATGAACCTTTTAAGATTTTAAATGTTTTCCCACTTTTCACTCCTTCCTATTCACACACTAACAAGCATATTTTATTTGTTAATACAAAAAGACCTTCAAGCTTACACAGCTTTGCTGCTGAATAACCCATCTTGCATTTCACCCAGAAATAGACACAGTAATGATCATAAGATCCTGCAACAGTACAGCAAATCATTATTAGATCCTTGAATCTGAAATGGCTGCGGACCACTTACGCCTGACTGTTAGATCAGTAGGTGTGGATGTGTGTGTATGGGTGTATGTGATAGGGAGTATGCCCTTGCTTGCTTCTGTTTGGGGGATGACTCACCAACACCTAACTCATTCATCTCTGTCATGTTGTGTGTGTGTGTGTGTGTGTGTGTGTGTGTGTGTGTGTGTGTGTGTGTGTGTGTGCGCGCGAAAGAGAGAGCAAGAAAGAGAGAGAGAAAGAGAGAGAGAGAGAGAATAAAGAAAAGGGAGAACGACAGTATGACTGGCGCATGTCCACTATCATAACAAGAAGCCATTATCTGGTCTCAGAACAGGTTTTTCCTGATGACAGTCAGAAAGGGAAAAGCCGTGATTAACACCCAGTGATGACGCACAGCTAATTTCTGCCGACTTTTGTCCGTTTGCATTTCGGCTGCAGTCAGGCTGATGGATCAGAGTCACTCCCAGTCTACACTGCGTTATTAAATGAGACACTGATAGTGCCTGTTGGTGATGTCATCCTTTTCCAGAGCCAAGAGGAACTGGTGAATTATTTTCACGGTTCGGTTTTTGTCTGCATTTGTCTCTCTACATATCAGTTGATGGGCAACCTGGGATTCAGAAACTATAGCCCAGGACGTCATAGTTCTTCCAGCCATTCACCAAATCAGCTGGTTCTTATAAGCACAACCCTTCAGCCTTCCCTAGGTAGAGAAGTTAATAAGTGAAATCTCTGATGGTAACGGCAAAGGTAGAATAAGTTCGTTTACGGTCGGTATACTGAAGTATCCCTGCTTCCTCTTTAAACATGTAAACATCGTATTCCAGCTCCAGCTTTCCGAATAAGCCCTTATTCCTGAAAATGCTACCTGGAGTACCCCGAAAGAAACCTGGACACCGTAGCATGTATATACCATATCCTGATTTCTGAAAGTTAGTTTGCATGCAGAAGTACAAATTTTGACGTGTGACTTTATTTAATAATGGCTGCAGTGAAGAAGAAGTCGGCGTACTGACATTTATCATGTAAACAGGCATATACAAGGCATATTCCGCACCTTATTTTATTTATCAATAGCTTGATAGTGTAAGATGTATATATTGTTTCTCATTGTTTTATAGTCCTACTTGTATATATTGCTGTAAATTGAACCTATATTTTAACTCTACCTAGTGATTTTTATCGATTTTAATTCTTATTGTTATATACTGTGTGTTCTTGTGCACCTGTTGGCTGCTTCAAATGACATCTACTTATATAGACTTCTACTTCTACTTCTAAACAAGGATATTAAGACACAGGTTTCTACAAAATTCATGTTAACACCTTATCCCACATATGATCAAAACTGGGATAAGCCTTAAATTCGGGATGCTAAAGTGCATGTAAACACACTCAATGAGGTGGTTTAAAATATGTGGTATTGGGTTGTAGCTTTTGAATTCAGGTTGCCTAACACTGCCCTATATGCGTATTCCTCACATCCTTTCCTTACCTGTCACCAGTGTCTTTTGGTCTATGTGGTTTGTCTGTGAATTAGTCTGAGAATTAAGAGCAACCATGTCTTTGGAGTTGGACAGACACATACAGTAGGACTACAGTGATTATGTGACTTATGAATTCTTAGATAATGCTATGTAAGTTATTATTGTGATGTACAATATGTAATAAATAATTTGTTCTGATCCCAGAAAGACCCTCTACAGGTGGTCTACACAAATGCAGACACACACACATACACACAGTCTACTTGTGAAAGTCTGTGTAAATTACTGTGTGTAGTAAACTACTAAATGTAAAACACATGCAAAGGGGCTTTTCAATCCATTACAATTCTGGCACGCTAACAGGCCTCTCACACAGAGTCAGAAAAAACGTATAGTCCAGTAGAGTCAGTCCACATTTCAACATCCAAGAAGCCCCTTTTGCAAAACTAATCTTACCTTGCTTTTTTTTAAAGTAGAAAACAGATTATCTGTTCGGATGTTTATAGCTATCGGTCAATGTGAAGCTGCAAGGACCCCTGCTGGTTTGCTGGAGTAATGTGTACATCCCCAGTCTTTGGACTCTGAAACAATGTGTACTCTGCCCTACCCTGAGTACCACTCTCTAGTTTAGGGTTAAGTTTAAGTTTAGTGTTTCCTAGTATTTTAGACAATTTATTACTGCATTAGATGTGAGATTTAATGTTGTTGCCTTTTTTTGGTTGTGGAATTGAGGGATAGTAAGAGAAAAACAAGGGTACAGGGTGTTCCTGTCTCTTTTTTTTGTCTGACAACTTTTTGAGCAATGTTGCCAGGCAACATTACCAACAGATGTTGTTTGGGCACTTTATCACTCATATTAAGCAAGAAATGTTTTTTATCAGGAGAACATATATCGGCAGCTGACATCTTTTCACCGTCACTCCATTTGAGTAGCCAATCAAGTTGTTGTCCAGCAACATTGCTCAAATGTTTGGCCCAGATATCATACCCCTCAGACACATGGGGAAGTGCACAGGTGGCATCAGAGCGCAAAAGCAGGCTGCCGTAGTCCCTGGCTGAATCCAGAATGTTTACTTGTTCAGTATGTAATGCACTACATACAGTAGGAAACAAACCAATGGTAACTCTCACCCTATGTTCACTACATAGAGAACCAGTAAACATTTCGGACAGAGCCCTTGTTTTGCTCCCGTGTGCACTGACATGGTATGTGTGACGCACCACGTGAGTGAGCAGTGCTTAGCCCTCTGTCAGAACAACATACATTCCTGGATCAAACACTCTCCACTCACACGTGAGGCCATGTGAAGAAGGCGAGTGTGCAGTCACCCAGCCAGCCCAAAAAATCACATTGTGTGCATCATGGGTCTAGACTGCATGTTTCAAGTTTGAAAGACATCCTGTACGGAACACATGTGATTTACTTTAAGCAACTTAGGGGTCATAGTGATTTTCCTGTGTGTGTGTGTGTGTGTACGTGCGGTCGTGTGTGTGTTTGTGGGTATGGTGTAGGTCTACACCGCAAACAGCCCTAATGGAACCACAGGGAAGTCATTTAAAGTGCATCTGCAGCTCTGGGACACAGCGGGACAGGAGCGGTACGTAAACATACAGCGAAGCGCGCCTACAGTACACACACCGCTCACCCATGCCGCACAAAAACAACGCTGTCATCTTGTGTTTGTTTGTGTGTTTTTTTTCTTTTTAAGTTGGAAGTTGTAGATTGAGTTTAAACCAGAAGGGTCAGTCTGGATCGCAGACCTACCCTGTACTCAAGCCACTAATAACTGCTCATATTGAATTTCTTCATTATAAAACCTCCCCTGCACTTCATTACAAACCAGAGAGAGAGACAGAGGGAGTCAGAGAAAGAGGGAGAGAGAAAGAGACACAGACAGACAGAAAGAGAGAGAGAGGGAGGAAGGGGGAGAGAGACAGAGACACACATACACACAAAGATATACACACACACACACACATGCACACACGCAAATGTAAACCATGGACGTAGCAGTTGTGACAGCACACAGAGATGCCATGTCCATTCCGCAGTCCTACAGGTACCAGCTCAGCCGTCATCACTGGATGCAGTGACAGTCCTGCCCTGCTCAGTGTGCCTTCGGATGAAAGCCCTCTCTAAATGCAATGTAAATGCAAATGTGATTCACTATAATCAAATAGGCTCTGTCACACAGCGGACCACAGAGTGTCCTTCTATCAGATGAACTTAACATGGCCACTGATGGTGGAATTGACTCTGGCCTTGCTTCGCTGCTACTGTGATGTATTTCGCTAAATGGCAAGGCTGTAGCACTCAAGCCATAGGACGTCAGGGTTTTCTGTCAGCAGTACTGCCAGGGGACTTTAAATTTATTCTTTCATTCTGGTTCAGAGTCGTCAGATTTGCCCTTTAAATGCAACATCCGAAGAAGAGCAGCTGTGTAGACTATAGTGCAGTGTATGTCTAATTCAGGTACATCATGATGACGCTTGACGTGGACTTGACATTTCTCCATTCCTTGCAAGTTTAATGGCAAGCGCAGTTCCCAGACACATGAAAAAAAATCCTGTCTTTTTTCTTTTTTTTTTTTAAAGCCTTCCTGAAAAATTGGTTTTGAACCATAGTCTTTGTTCTAAAAGTCAGGAGGTTTTTCTTCCCTCCAAAGCATTGATCTCCGAAGAGGGAGATCTCGATGCTTTTGAAATGGCAAAACTAATTTTAAAGCTATGACTCACGTTCTTATGTAAGAGGTGTATTTTTGGTGATTTTCCTGAAATGCCTAAGAGTCTGTGACTTCATATTTCATGAGGCAAACACACCCACCACTGACATTGGCCTGTCAAGCGTCACTGTATTAAACAGACTTGAACAGTGCAGATATGTGGGAATGAAGGGGAAGTAACTGCAGTGAAGAAGCAACTCAAGGGGAGAAAATCGCACATGGCTCCAAAGGCTCTATGTTGTTCATTAGATTCATAATTTTAGTTGTGTGCTACATATTTTAGGTGTAGTTTTTCTTCTTCAGTTAAAGGAATTTAGATGTTAGATATATGATGTATTTTGTCATTTTTTTCAATATATCGATAACAGTATATTGATACCATTGTCATTGTGGGCAGTGTTGCTTATACATATACATACTGTAAATTGTACACCCATAAGAGTCATGGTAAACAGTAACAGTTTTACAGTAAGACATTATGAGACGTGTCTTGTGTCAAATGTATGCTCTGTGTTTATGGCTTATGTAAGTGCACAGCGTAAACAGTGTTTCTGCTGTGTGTGTTTGGCCTTGGCCACTAGATTCAGGAGCCTCACCACCGCCTTCTTCAGAGACGCCATGGGCTTCCTGCTCATGTTCGACCTCACCAGCCAGCAGAGCTTCCTTAACGTGCGCAACTGGATGAGTGAGTATGAGTGAGAGAGAGAGAGAGAGAGAGAGAGAGAGAGAGAGACAGAGTGTGTGGGTGTGAGAGAGAAAGAGCAAGGGAGCAAAAAATGTATTTGTGTTTAATCGTGACCTGACTCCTGTGCTGTACTGTATTGGACTGAAATATGGTTATGGTGTTCTCATGTCAGGAAGTGATTTCTCAGTCCCAGAGCCCGCCCATGCTCTCTGACCTTTCATGTGCTGACATCCTGTCCAATGGGCTGTGTGTGCTTTGATTCCTTTCCCTGATGCGTCAAAATATTGCCATTGTGATTGAATTTAAACCGTTTGGGATCTACTGTATACTAATGTGAAGACACTGTTTCATTTATTTTCATTTTTTTATCCTCACTGAGAATGGATGTACCCACTTCTACTGTTCTTTGTTTTTACTTTTTGTGTGCTTGCAGGCCAGCTACAGGCCAATGCGTACTGTGAAAATCCCGACATCGTGTTAGTGGGCAACAAGGCAGACCTGTCGGACCAGAGAGAGGTGCAGGAGAAGCAGGCTAAGGAGCTCGCCGACAAGTACGGGTCAGTATCACACAGACAACCAGCGTTCCCCTCAAGTCCTTCAGAGTTAAGGTCACCTTAACAACACAGCCCCCGCACTTTACCACGTTACCCACAATACCTGCCGCATAATGTGCAATACCTGCAATATAATGTGCAATACCTGCCTCAAGTGCAATATTATTATTCACAGCCGCTGTACATAGCCCATTTATTATTTATTTTTTATTATTTGTTATGTCCTCATATATACTCCCATCGTTCCTTTTTTCTTATAATGCTTCTTCACTTCACACCTTTACCTTGCACCTCTGTGGCTGTGCTGTCTAATTTCATTGTACAGGCGATTGTTCAGTGACAATAAAGGTCTTGAATCTTAAATCTTGAATCTTTAGTAACTTAAGCTTGTTCACAACATTTAGATATTGCAGGCGCATTCAGCTGGTAACGCATGTACTCTGAACGTTAATCCATTATGTAAGCTAATCCCCAATCACCCAACCTCTAGCCTTTCTGCACTAACAGATGCACTAACCTCTTGTAGGGTCTGTAAATGCTGTTTTAAGTGCTGAAGTAATCAAGATCATGTTCATGGTCAAGGTGCCTAATTTTTTTATTGGCTAATGATGCAGAAAATGTAAAAAATATATATATATATATGAAAACATGATAAACGTTTTGTCCTATTGTCCTAAGGTGCACTGCCTAAATATTCTGTGGTGCTGCGTACTTTTTTGGAGGCGTTTACTCTTTTACCGCCGTAATGCAAAAAGGCCTACCGCCCAAGCCCTAGATAAAAGTATGAAAGTATGAAAATGGATATAAACATGAAAATGCATATAACCCTGCACCACCACCTTAACTGACAAAATCCCTGCGGAAAACACTGGTCAACCATGACCCAGGACAGTTGAGCAAAGTTATCCATCGCCATAACCATATAAAGGCTTTTGTTCAAAGTTATATCTCCATCATTCTATTAAATGCCTACTGTAACCAGGTAATTATTCTAATGACAATGATAGATTTGAATGAAAGGCTTTTCTGTTTTACAAATGAAGTGGTTGGATTATAAGTACAGGCTTTGATGAAACTGCTTTATGTCAAAGCCATTTTGAAAGGGAATTAGATGAGATGGGAAGAATGGGGTTTTAATATTAATTTGTAAATCCACATTCTGGAGAGCTCAATTGATCTTTTCCTTTTGTCAGATGTATGTAATTACGCTTGAAAGATGTGATTTGGTAACAGACTGATGTGGGGGGGGGGTCGGGTCGTTGGTGAAGCCCACATGAAACGATATCTCCGTTCCTGAAAGCAGTTGTCTCTGATTATAGGTTCTTTAGACTGGTGTGCCCTGCTGTGACAATATCTCTCTGCTCCAAAGATCTACAGTAGGAAGGCAGATGGCTATGGAGACAGTTACAGTATTATAATGAAGTATGAGATTAAATGTCTCACTAAAGCACAAAATGGGGTTTCACAAAAAATGGGGATCCTAATTTTGCAGTATTGTGTTATGTCTGATTTCTTTTAACATGTAAAAAAAGAAACAAAGCCCCACACACTCTTCCTAAAGTAATTTACTTGCATAGCATTTTGACCTAGAAGGACTTTGTGCACCTGATTAGTTTCGTTGTGCAAGTAAATCACCTAAGAAATCTTTTCATGGATGTGCATGCACTTTCACATTATCTTTTGACAACTTCAAAATGGAAATAAGCAAAGTTTTATTCCTTTGTCGTCTGTGTCTGTCTCTGTCTGTCTGTCTCTTTCTCTCTCTCTCTGCTCCTCTGTCTGTGTCTGTGGCCTGGCCGACTAGCATCCCCTACTTTGAGACGAGTGCCGCCACAGGAACGGACGTGGACAAGGCGGTGGTGACGCTGCTGGATCTGGTGATGAAGCGCATGGAGCAGTGCGTGGACAAGCCCGCCGCGGAGGCCCAGAATGGGGAGGGCACCAGCAAACTGGACGCGCCGCCGGTCAATGAGAAGAAATGCGCCTGTTGAAGAAGTGAAGTAGTGTTTCGGCAAGGATCTCTCGCGCTCTCTCTAACCCCGTCCCTACCCTGCTGCCACACACAACTGGTCCTTTTTTGTCAACGACCCCCTCTAGTGGACCAATGTAGAGTTGCAGCTTGCCCCTCCTCACAGGAAGGTTGGTGACTGTCCAAAGCTGGCACAACTGCTGGGTAAAGTGTCTTTGCCAACTCAGCTTTTTTGTTCATCTCCATTCATGCAGGCTCATAAGAATATTTAGCAGTGTGGTTGTGCTGTGTAATACTGCCTTAGCAACAAAATATTCAGACCTTGCCCACAAAAAATATACGTTTTTAATTTGACAACAATTTCATCCTGGTTAACAAAGATGTTATTTACTGAAAGGTCTACAATTTTGTCTGATTTGAATTCATCATATTATTTTTTTTTTCTGAGTGATGCATTACAATAACATATTACTTAATATGATCACATTTATTGAATCCAGATTGTATTTTCTGATTGAAGTTTTAGACATTTAGACATCACATCAAGTGTTACATGGTTATTACCGGCACACTGAAGATTCCAGCTCATTTAAGCGTGAGCCAGTGACTTCCCTCACAGCAAATTAATTGATACATGAGATGTGGTTAACATTTTCTTTTCACTAATCTGTACAGATACAAACTTGTTGATGAATCTACCTATGGAATCGGAAGGGCGACACTGTATCACCGCGGTAACAGAACAGTTACTTTGGTGTTTTAACACTAGTAGAAGAAAGTAGTAGAAGTAGTACTGACTACTGCTTAACGTCATGGCAACAGTGCCATCGTGTTGTCCCCGCTCTGCATGAATGCCAACGTTAGTGTCCTCGTTCAACCCAAGCCGTCCTCCTCACGCATTAGTGTGTGTGTAGGCCATGAAAAACCGTTGGACTGAAGCAACCTGTGTGTCGGTGAATGCAGTCCATTCTTGATGTGCCAAAAGCAAAACTGCCTCCAGATTAGTGGCGTCTGCCTTAAAGAGTTTCACCAGTTTTAGTACCTTTAGTTTGGAGTGTTTGGGGTGCTAATCTGAAATGTCACAAAATCAATCTACTGTACTTTCTTCCTTTCTCTCTCGCTGTTTCTCTTTCACACACACACACACACACACACACACACACACACACACACACACACACACACACACACACACACACACACACACACACACACACACACACACCTGTGCTGTCAAACCCTCTCCAGTTATTGTCTACTGAATGTGACTTGTGAGGAGGATCTTGTTGACCATATTATTATATATTTTTCATTCTAACAGTTATACTTACTTATGATGTGGTATAAGGCAAAAAAAAAAGATGAAGTACAAAATATGTGGTGTTTGTACTGTACCGTGGCGGAGTAAAACAGAACTAATATGTGTTCTTAAAAGTGGTCAAACCTGGCTGATGAAGGTGATGTGCTTGTCTTGTAAAACATTCAAATAGCAACCACACCTCTAACCTTTCGGGTTGTTATCTGTAAGGTAAGGGGTCACCCATTTCTGAAGTCAATAAAGACTTGAAATCTGATAAGGAGAGTAGGTTTTCCTTTTGTGGCTTTGGTTCAAGCTGTCCACTGAAAAATAATTATGTTGTTTACCTCCAGTGCAGATAAGGCACCTGTATCCTTTCATTTTGTTTCTTTAACAATGGGTCAACATGGACATTTGCATTATGTGTAGTTGTGATGATGGCCCACTGTCGTGTGTAATATTAAGATGCGAAGCCTCTGACTGGATTAAGGCCTTACGTGTTGTTTTACCGGCTGACTGCACAGTGCCCAATAATAATAAGGTGGCTATGGTTCTTGTTTTATATTCATAGGCATGTTGTGTAATGTTATGCTAAAGTGCTGAATATCATTAGTTTGTATCAGTGGAGCCACATTGTGGGCAGAGGTGGAATTCATACTCACAAAGGAGGCTTGACGCAAGCGTGTGTTAGTGGTTTGTTTTCAAAAGTGTCAGGAAAAAAGCACACAAGTGTGTGTGTGTGTGTGTGTGTATGTGTGTGTGTGTGTGTGTGTGTGTGTGTGTGTGTGTGTGTGTGTGTGAATCAAATACGGCACAATTGCGAGCAGTTAGACTGTGTTAGCTGTGGGCCTTCTGATCTAGTCAGGTAGACAATACTATTGCTCCTTTCGAGGATGCCAACAGTGATGACTGGGTTACATTATTCAAAATGTAACACTTCTTAATGTAAATTTCCATGCTACGTGCAAAGTACTCGAAGTTGCATAATGTATACATTATGTCTTTAGTTGGTAATGGCTAGCATGACATACAGTATGTTGACTATACAACTGAACCTCTCACTCTAAAACATAAAAACACACAAATGGTGTCTGCGCCGGCCTTTGGGGTTTGTTATTTCCTACCCCAGTCAACTTTTGAAATGTTAATGCAGTTCACCTAATCAGATAACCCTTACCTGGAGAGTGTGCAATGTCAAAGGTTACTTTCACAATGCCAAAAACAGAAATATGAAAGAATGTGCCATACGAATCTTCTGCTAGAAGACTGGTGTCGGAACAGTCAAATTTACAACATCCACACACACACACAGCCTGAGGATACTTTTAGCCATTTTTAACCAATCTTTCTTAAAAAATGTGGTCATCGTTTGTCTGTCAACACCACATCATTAAAAAAAAGAAACAGACAGACAAAAAACTATGTTGGTGTTTTCAGTTTGACAGTGTGTGGATAAAAAAATGCCTGACTTTACTGTTTCTTTGTATTTTGATAACCGTTATATATTGTTTTGTTATTTTGTTGTTTGTTTGTTTGTTTATTCTCTACTGGTAACTTTTGCAGAACCTGCTTCTGGTAAGAAGGCCCCATGGGAGCCTTACTTCAACTCTGCTGACAAGCACTCTCCTAACAGATATTATTCTTCAAAAAAAAAAAAAAAGATTCTTTTTTTTGTTTTGGTTGCTAGTAGCCCTCTCTATTTGGGTTTATCCTGAAGGCCTGGCGCATCAGAAGTTTACATTGTCTGGAGGGTTCTCTCCCCCCGTGCCTGTAATGCTCTTGACCAATGACATTGTGTCTGGTTATTCAGAAGAGGTGGTGATCACTTGAGTATTTTAATGCATACAGAACATATATTTACAATAAGTAGTATATAAATATGAATATATATCATAATATATGTATTATTTAACAGGTGTAACAATATAACAGACTCAACTGATTTCTTGTACTTATGAGAGCATTTATTTTTAGACTATAGGTGTTCCTAATGCATTAAGAAGTTAAAAAAAACAAGAAGCGTCTTGTTATGCCTTGGGCTTGTGTTGGGTGTGTCTGCTGTAAAGACTACTCTCCAGGTTGCTGCATCTGTGTGTTGTAAGCATGCGCCTCCTGAGGACAAGCTCTGGGTTGCTCCGTGTTCTGGTCTGGTGTCTGTGGGCCTGGTCATGGCGATGATGATATTAATGATGAGGATGACGATGATTATGATGATGATGATATGCTAATTCATGTTTACTGTAGTCTACGCTTTGCAACCCCCCATTAATTGCTAGAACACAAAATTCATAGACACAGAAGCAAGCATATATGAGCACACGTGTACGTGTGCATGTGCACGCGCACACACACACACACACACACACACACACACTCATACACACAAACATGGTAATGTAATTAACGCTCATTTGCTCGATCTTATTAGCCTGACTGAATGACTTCTGTGTAGTGGGTTGTTGTTTGCTTTGACTTTTCTTTTGTTTCACTGTTTATTAAATATTTTCCAAATGCTATGTGGCGCACTCAGAATGATGTTGGATGTCTGCTGTTTGCTAGTGAGTTGTGTTTTATTTAACTGATGCCATCTAGTAATGCTTTTATATCATCAGGTTAATAAAGTTTTTAAACCAGCCAGAGCTGCCGCATTTTGTGCTGTGTCAAACATGAATGGTGTTCTAAACAGAAATTCAAGAGGAGAATAACAGTTGATGAGTCCACGGGGAAAATGGGACAGATTTTTGATTTGATTTAATAAATACTATTTTTAAATGCTTCTAGCTTGAGACTATGCTCGTTTACTCACAGGATTACTTTTGAAAAAGCCGGGGATTCAATGCTACCAATAGAGGGAGTAACTTGAAAAATATCATTTATGCCTGTTTTTCCTGTGGACTCAATGTGTGATGGCCCTTGTGTCTAACCTCTTCATGTAAGCTCAGTGCGCACACACACACACACACACACAAACACTTTCTACCTAATCTTCTACTGCCACCTACCTTACTTCTTAGTTTTGAATACATAGGGGTGCATACACACACCCTGCTTGACTCATGCCAGGGCAGTGACCTCTTTACAGGCGGTGTAAATCCCAGCTTGGAACTCAAAACACCTTCAATGATTGTTTTTCTGCCTATGCACAAACAGGTGATTTCACTAATTAGCTGATCTACCTGTCTGATAATGTGTGTGCTCATTAGGATCAGCTGGTTCACAAATTGATTGCATCAAATATGTGGCAGGATTCCTGCTTTCTGAAGCTGGAGTGGATACTAATGGGAGTACATCTGCTCCTGTGTCTGTGTTTTAGGACAAATGCTAAAGACCTTTCCAAACAAGCTTATCTGATCGCATGAAGGCAAATTCAGAAGTCAAGCTTGTGAAATGATTTAAGAATAATCTGTCCCATCTTGTTGTACCTACATTAACAATTGCTGGTAAAAAGCAATTAATTAACATTAAACTGGGTGACAACTACAAAAAAAAAAAACGGTAGAGCTACATTACCAGATAGGCAGATGATAAAAGAACAAGTAGCAGTGGCTTCTTTTGTGGAAACTCCAGTGATAAGCTCAGCATGGTTATGGTTGCTGTTGCTGCTTCTCAGTGGCAGACTTGATTTACTAGATAGAGACAGCACATCTTGACCTGTAAGGGAAGGCCTTTAAAGGTCCCAGGGGCAACAAGCAGTGCTTGCCTCAGCTGTCACCAGACAGTCTTGCTGGGCTGTTTTGATAATGGGAATCTCCTGTATATAACCTAAATTACCTACATTTCCTCAACAGAATTGCTGCAGATGGCTAATCAGTGATAATGGCTAATCAGTGGCTATTCAAAATTCAAGCCTGTTCTGTATACTTGTATACAATCATATGTAATTCTGTCAAATAAACAGAGATGGGTGTAACGCGTTACTAAGTAACTCGTTACTGTACTCACATTACATTTGTCGGTAATGTAGTAGTGTAACGCGTTACTGTTATTACTTCATTAATCACACTACAGTTACTAATAGTGCATATGCTGATTACTGAACTTCCTCAGTGAACAGTCTGATCACAGCTATCTGAGGCGGATTCCCGGACCCTCCCTTCAAAATCCTCAGGTGCAGGCTTGCACAATAGTTGGGAGACATGTCCACATGCAACTGTCCTTGATTGTTAAATTCGGGGAAATGTCTAAGAAGTCTAACGTGCGGGGGTGGCGATAAGTTCACGTAAAAAAACGAATGAAATGATTGACATTTTGCTAGGAACTTTTTTAAATAGGCTACCTGTTAAAATATGGTGTTTCCTTTCAGTAAGGACAGAGAAAGGTAGGCCTACTGAAGGGCAGGATATCCAATTCCTAACTGTTAGATATGAGAGAAGCATGGTTAAAGCACAGTGAGTCATTGTGCTGTCCATATGCCTGTAGCTAATTTTCATGTATGAAAATTATCAGTGCCAGTATCAGTGCAATACTGATACGACCCTGTGTAGTGGTCTATAGATTTTCACCAACTTTGTGGTGTAGCCTGTTTTCGTTTAATGGCCACTTGTCTTACATCTTGCTCATTGCAATAGGAATTTATGTGTTTTGCTGAAGACCGTTGATGAGTAACACAAAGTAATGTAACAAGTTACTTTCCATAAGGAGTAAAGAAGTAAAGTAATGCATTGCATCTTTTAACAGAAGCGAGTAATGTGTAATGGATTACTTTTTTTGAGTAACGACCCCAACACTGCAAATAAATAATACTAATTTTGTCTCATCTATTCAGCAACATGTGACTGTTGGCATCATAAACCTTGTGCATAATATTTTTGATAACTGGGCTATTCAGAGCTATTTGATACTAGATCTAAAAATCTCAAGATTCGTCTTGGAGAAGTTTTAAAAGAAAACATTTTTTTTACTAAGCAAAGTGTGATGTATTCATTATACTGTAGTATAAAAGAGATTATGAAAACATTTTGGATGCAACAGAGGAAATTCTGTCGAGGCATTTCCTATTCAACACAAATTAGACAGGAAAGAGGTTAATTCCAGGTCATCAAGAGGGCAGACACTACAGAAACCAGTCTGATAAGAATGTTTTTGCAAGCATCTTTCTCGGAAATATTACCACATATCCTGTCAGACCATCCTTGAGCATGTGTGTGTGTGAGCACGTGTGCTCATGTATGCATGTGTATATGCATGTGTTTCTGTGGTATGTATGTGTGTGTTAACAACTTAGGCTACACCCTGTGTCTTTTGAAGACTGGAAATGTTGGCTTTTGCGCTGAAATTGCAAACTATGTGAATGCTGGGGCGGGCATGCTGCTGTCAGGACTGTGATCGATGTAGGGTGCCGGTCCTGTTTTTATAGGATCTGGTTTTAAGGATCTAAGAGAACCGAATGCATAATTATGTTCCTAATTACAAGTGGACTCATTTGAATGGATAAGAGAAAGAAAGAATAACAATATGAAGACATGAACAGTGAATATATTTTATGTTGTTACTTTGTTGTTGCTTTACAATGTTATATTGGAAGTTATTGTTTGTGTACGTGTGTGGGTGTGAGTGGGTGTGTGATCTGTATGAGGCAACTTTTTAAAGTACAAGCTACGACATTTCCCCAATGATTTTTCTGATGTCATTTTGCCAATGAGTGTAATGTTCCACTGTTCTCTATGCTTTTCCAAACGACATTGAATTTGAAATTCATAAAAGTCACACAGTTGAGGCAAGGCAAGGCAAGTTTATTTGTATAGCGCATTTCATACACAACGGCAATTCAATGTGCTTCACAAAAATAAAAGCAAAGGACAGTATATAAAGGCATAAAAGATAAAGTAATTGTAGAAGCATAAAAGGTAAAACAAGTGTAAAAGCATACAAGTAAAATCAATATGTGGTAGAAGCATAAAAGGTAAAACAAGTGTAAAAGCAAACAAGTAAAATCAATATGTGGTATGAGAAGTCACCCCACCGGGACTCAAACCCTGGTCTCCGGGGTACTAAACGGGGGCTCTGACCGCAATGCCAACGTACACTCAGGTGTCCATAATGCATCTCCCACCATACTTCTCATACAGTGGCTGGACCTCCGATGACCTCATAGCAAGCCATCCCAATTCTGACACCAGTTGTAGCGAAGGGGAGGAGAAGTCACCCCACCGGTACTCGAACCCAGGTCTCTGGGTTACTAAACGGGGGCCCTGACCGCAACGCCAAAGAGCCAGGCTCGTTGTGGTGGCAGTCAGAGCACACCCACAACTCTAGTGATGGTCACTCCATCACATTGCCTTCCCCTTCGGGAAGCGCAGCCATGCGCTTCACACACTCAGGTGTTCCTCACGCATCTCACAGGTAGATAAAAGATATAAAAGCATAAGAAACACACAAAATAAAAATAAATGTAGTAGGAATCATTAACAGAAAGCATCTGAAAACAGTTTGGTCTTAAGTCTAGATTTGAAACTGCCAACAGTAGGAGCATTTTTAATGTCCTCTGGAAGTTGGTTCCAGAGCTTTACAGCGTAGCAGCTGAAAGCTGCTTCCCCACATTTTGTTCTAACAACAGGTTCTACCAACAAATTTTTCTGAAGTGATCTCAGAGACCTAGTTGGTGCGTATAACTGAAACATATGAAATAGGTAATTGGGTCCCATCCCATTTAATGATTTAAACACAAGAAGCAATGCCTTAAAGTCAATTCTATAACTTACTGGGAGCCAGTGCAGGGACATTAAAACTGGACTAATGTGGTCAGATCTTTTTGTTCTTGTAAGAACCCTTGCTGCTGCATTTTGTCAGTTGAAGCTGTTTGATGGTCTTTTTAGGAAGGCCAGTAAAAAGGCCATTACAGTAATCAACCCTACTGGAAATAAAGGCATGTACAAGTTTTTCTAGATCTTGTTTTGACATAAGGCCTCTAAGTTTAGCAATGTTTTTTAGGTGATAGAATGCAGATTTAGTGATTGCTTTCATGTGACTGTTGAATGTTAGTTCACTGTCAATAAACACACCGAGATTTTTAACAGTATCTTTTGCTTTAAGCCCCTTAGTCTCAAGAGCAGTAGTGATCCTACGTCTGTCTTCCTTTTTCCCAAATACAATTATTTCAGTTTTATCTGCGTTCAGCTGAAGAAAATTGTGTGACATCCAGTTGTTGATTTGTTCGATACACCCACAGAGAGATTCAAGGGGGGTATAGTCATTGGGTGACAGAGCTAAGTAAACTTGGGTGTCGTCAGCATAACTATGGTAATTGACCGAGTTGTTTTTTATGATTTGCCCAAGCGGAAGCATATAGAGGTTGAATAGTAATGGTCCAAGGATTGACCCCTGTGGGACACCACAGGTCAAGGACGTAGATGCTGAGGTACAGTTTCCAATAGCAACAAAAAAGCTCCTTTGTTGTAAGTATGATTTTAACCAATTGATAACCGTACCAGTGAATCCAACCCAGTGTTCCAGTCGATGTAGTAGTATGCAGTGATCAACAGTGTCAAAAGCTGCACTAAGGTCCAGTAACACTAAGACTGATGTTTTGCCAACATCAGAATTAAGACGTATATCATTTATGACCTTAATAAGAGCTGTTTCAGTGCTGTGATTGGCACGGAAACCTGACTGAAACTTATCAAAACAGCTATTTGATGTAAGAAAGGCAGTTAATTGATTAAAAACAATTTTTTCGATTATTTTTCCAATAAATGGTAAATTGGATATGGGCCTGTAGTTATTAAGCACTGAACCATCAAGGTTATTCTTTTTCAGTAAGGGTTTTACAACTGCATTTTTTAAAGAGGAAGGAAAAATGCCAGTCTGTAGTGATGTATTTATGAGGGATTTGTTAACTTCTCAACAGCAGAAAATAGCACACGGGCATTGTTGATATTCCTATTTATGATGTTAGAGAAGAAGGACTGTCTTGCTTTAGAGATTTCCAAATAGTATTTACCAAGCATCTCTTTATGAATTGTATAATGAATCTGAAGTTTAGATTTACGCCACATTCTTTCAGACTTTCTACACTCTCTCTTTAGCAGTTTAACCACTGGATTCAGTTTCCAGGGTGCTTTTTGATTGTCAGCAACTCTTTTGTTTTTTAAAGGGGCAATATTATCCATAATAAGTGTCATCCTAGAATTAAAATGTATCATTAAATCGTCTGCGCAGTCTGATGGTTGACTTGCAGTATGTGAGAGTGCCTGCTCAAAAAGGAGACCTGTGCCATTATTTATGACTCTCCTTCTTACAGACATAGACCTGTTTTGAATGTGAGGGGACATACAAACATCAAAGAAAACACAAAAATGATCCGATATGGCCAAGTCCATAACAATTGTAGAGACATTAAGACCCTTTGTGATAACAAGGTTGAGGACATCGCATTCCCAAGACAAATCACACCACATATTTTTGCCAAACTGAATACCAGGCATGTGCCTGGCCTATGACTACACATTTGTTTTCAATCTGCTCACTGCAGTGAGGTCCCCTCTTTGTGCAGTCGTGACACCCCCCTGGAAACTTTCCTTGGCAACAGCAACCTCCTAATAAGTAACGTAATGCTAATTTTACACCAAACGTCTTATGAGCTTCGGAGGCCCCGTGGCCAAAGGGAGTAAAGTCAGCAGCCCACACATCTGGTGTCTGTAGCTTGGCAAGGTAGTAATACACATTCATTCTTAGGTGTCCAGCACATTTCTGGCAGGAATGGCGAGGATAAGGACGATCTTTTATGCTGTCTATTACTTTGGATAGCTAAAGTGTTGTTGTGGTTTATGGAAATGTAACGATCGTATGTTTACTTTAAAGTCTAAACGGAGATGGTCAGCTGATCAGATGAATTGTATTTAACAAAGCCTATTTTGCAGATGAACGAATTTGGTGTATAATCAACAGAGGTGGACAGTAACTAAGTAAATTGACTCAAGTACTGTACTTAAGTACAATTTTCAAGTATCTGTACTTCACTTGAGTATTAATAATTTTGGCAACTTTCACTTTAGTACATTTTCAAGACAAATATTGATCTTTTTACTCCACTACATTTGAAAACATTTGAACTGTTAGGAGGTGTATGCCCTCAACCCCTGTGTAAAAAGTATGACCAATAAAGTTATAGTACAAGTTACACTGAGACATACTATTGTACATGTACTTCAGTAGAAAATTGGCATAGCAACTTTCACTTTTAGCGGAGTGGCATCGACAAGACAAGGGAGGCAGTACGGTACAAATCATAGTGCCCATAGACATCCTATACATATAGCATACATATATATAGGCCTACCTGCATAGGATGTCTATGATTGTGCCCACGTTTGTAACAAATCGTGCACTCTGTAGGGGAGACAGGGGCTCGTTGGATGAGGGGCAGGTTGAATCAGTGTTAATTTCCAAGCCACTAGGGTGTTGAGATGCAATTCCAACACTAAAATGATGCCCATTAGGACCAGAGTAAGTCAAGTTATGTAAGTGGTCTCAAGGTCATTAACCCTTTAGGTGAGTAAAACTTTTTAGTTTTGGGGGGTCAATTCCTGGATTTTATACCTTCCACTTAACAACTCCCAGAAGGGTAACAGGGATTAAAAAAATAACTTGTTTTAAATGATTGTCAAGGGACTCAGCTATAATGTAAAATAAAGTTTGAGATCCTGAGGTGACTAATGGTGGCAGGCTAACAGTATTTGTCGAAAAATCTGTAACTCAGTGTGGGCGGGGTTGGTTGGCACACTAATTTTGGGGCTGGTTGGCTCAACAGTTTACATGAGAAAGGCCCATTGGTACTCATAAAAATGAGCATTTGATACAGGGTGTTTAAAAAAATGACATAATTTGAAATGGGAATATTAAAAAGGTGGATTATGCATTATTATTGAGCTGCATCTTGCATGTATGAACTGTGCTATACAAGTAAAGTTTATTATTATTATTATTATTATTATTATTATTATTATTATTATTATACATTTTCAATTATAATTTAAATACAACCCTATTTGGTAACACTTTATAATAACTACTCCCTATAAATCATGTATAATTTATTTGCAAACACTTAATTAACCCTTCGTTCATCATTTTTAACCATTATTTTCAACATTATTTGTCATCCATAAATCAGTTATAAACATATTTATATTCTGTCTGCTTCTCTGTTGGCTGTTTGTCAGTATAAAAGAAGAAAAGAGGCACGTACATCCAAAAAATATATAATCACAGGTGCTAGAGCTGACTTTGCAGAGAACCATGATTACACGTTTTCAGTCATTTATTGAGTGAACTGTATTTACTTTACATTAGCTTATGTGAGCCAACCAACCCCGCCTACCTGAGCCAACCAATCCCGTGCTGGGGCAGGTGCACAATTTCTCAAAGCCAGTTATATCATACATTACTCAAAACAAGAAATATTTTGTTGACATTGTATATAGGCTACCTGTTTTATAGATGAGATATTAAGCTTTCAGTCAATCACACTTTGACAGCTATAATGCACTGTAAGACGGAGAAATATAACTGAGTGTGAAAAGTGATCCAACCAGCCCCCGTCTCCCCTTTTGTTTCCCACTTCACGTTCTAGATTCACACGAGGTCGCACAACAGCACAGCAAACTAGTTGCTACGACGGAGCATTAGGGCCATTCATGAAGGAGAAGATATTTTTTGATATGACGAGATTAAAGTCAACATGTCGACATTAAAGTCGGCATGTCGACATTAAACTCAAAATTCCGAGAATAAAGTTGAAATTGGATGTCGACTTTAATCTTGATGGGTCGACTTTAAACTCGACATGTCGACATTAAACTTGGAAATGTCGAGAATTAAGTTGATGTCAAGTCGACTTTAATCTCGACAAATACATTAAATGTCAAGAAAAAAAGTAGATTTTTTTTCTGAGTTTTGAATGCAGAGAGAGCACTGCTCCACACTGAATCAGACCAAGGACTCAACATGCCACCCGTGGACAATTTGGTGAAATTATACGTTGTTATTGGATTAAGCAACAACAAAATAGGCTACTCGCTGTTTTAGCGCAGAACCACGGTGGTAATAAGTATTAGGACGCTGAAAAGATTGTGCCGTTGGCCAGACCCAGACCCACTTCCGCCCCAACATTCACATAACACTACATTCTTCTCCCCACGTCTCCACATCCCCATACCAAGCCCATTCACTATAATAAATAAATATACCAACATTCATCCTGTCATAAATACAGACTTAGTCATGCGAGCATGCAGGTAATCACCTTCCTTTCTGGTTGTTAATGAGTTTAATAGATAAAGTGTTTGTAGTGATTGTGTCTGCACAGGGGAAGCCTGTATCTTTTCCCTGAATTGAGGAGGACATATTCACAATTCAGCACATGAGCACTGTCTGATAAAATGGCATTTGCCTGACTAGTTGCCTGCACAAAGAGCCAACGGCACACTCTTTTCAGCGTCCTTTATTACCACACCGTGGTTCTGCGCTAAAAAACAGCGCTAAAACAGCTAAAATCAACTTTTTTTCCTCGACATTTAACGTAGGCTATTTGTGGAGATTAAAGTCGACTTGACATTAACTTTATTCTCGACATTTCCAAGTTTAATGTCATGTCGAGTTTAAAGTCCACCCATCAAGATTAAAGTCGACATCCAATTTCAACTTTATTCTCGGAATTTTGAGTTTAATGTCGACATGCCGACTTTAATGTCGACATGTTGACTTTAATCTCGTCATATCAAAATATCTTCTCCTTCATGAATGGCCGTAATGCTCCGTCGTACGTTGCACTATACGAGGGACAGAGATTTCTTCCCATTCATCCTGGTATTTCTTAGGGTAGAGAACGTTTTCGTTTGTTTGAAGCATATGTATTTAGGTAAACACGAAATATTTAAACCAGCGCGATTTAGTAAACCTAAAGCACGCTTTGCTAAGTGAGCGCACGCTTTCATGACACCCCCCCAAAAAGATTTAGGCTATCATGTGAGCCCTCCCGGGCTCCGTAAGTTTTTATGACCCCTCCTTACTGGGATCGGTTTACTCCTCTTTTACGCATCCTTACAGGATCCTCAGTTAAAGTTTGCCCTGAAAAAGGAGGTCTCAAAGAGAAGGCACCCACACTTACGTCTTAGGCTTTGGACGGTAAGCAGAATTCGTTGTCTAAATTATAAGGACCTTAAAGGCTGTGGATCAAGACCGTTCCCTGTATGTAATGAACCTAATATTTGTATCTAAAAGGGCATAGCCTACATCTAGTCATAAATGGGAATTACTGGTTATCATTCTGTCAAAACTGATAACAACAACAGTGAACACCAGGAGACCATCAACTTCATGATGCTAAAGTATTTTAAGTGATGTTCCACTAAACACCTGAAAAATGGAAGACGATTTGGACTACAGTGATTATTACAGCAGTGAACAAATTCAGAGCTTTGGGCTTTGTGACATGAAGCATCTGAGGGACTTTGGACAGAAGTTTCTGCCTATGGTCTATTCAGTTGAGGCCACACTTGGAATCCTAGCAAATGCAGCGTTGTTGTTTATTTTCATTAGATATACAAATATCAGAAAATCACCCCCACTTTGTATGGCTATCTCTGATCTCATATTTGCAGCCACACTGCCTTTCTTTGCTGTATATGCTACCGCCAGCAGTTGGAGTTTTGGGCTATCTGCTTGCAAGATGATCACATTTCTTTACACGGTGACCATGTACAGCAGTAACTTCTCTCTTGCTTTTATGACCCTAGAAAAGTATTACACTGTGGTTAGTGTTTTTTGCTCTGTAAGAGTTATGGGGATCCCTGTGAGACACTTTGCAGCATTCTCTGTGTGGCTCTTCTCTGTGTTGGCCTCGGTTCCTTATGTGTATTTTGTAGACACGCACGAGCACGATGGCCACCAGATATGCACATACCACCACGTGCATGAATGGAGGACTGCCATGAAGTTTGAGGACATCATTGTCGGATTTGTGGTGCCTTTTGTCATCATGTTCGTCTGTTCGGTGCAACTCAGTTACAACATCACGAAAACCTACCCTGACAGAAAGTGTGCAGTTTTCAAACAACATATGGCGTTTGTGGTGGCATTCTTCATCCTCTGGTGCCCTTACATTGTTGTTATCTTCATGCATGCGTTGCAAGAGCTTCATATCTGGTCAGACTGCACCACCAACCAAAACCTTCACCTTGCTGTCCAGCTGACGGAATGCCTGGCCTTCACACACGTCTTTGTAAATCCGGTTTTGTACGCCTTGCAAGACAAAAGGATTAGAAGGCTTTTTCACACACGCACGGCAGAGTTCTTAATTGAGTCGTCGGAACACACCATGGCGGTGGAGCTCACAGCAGTCCACCCTGCAACATCAGCTGAGGGACAGTAGCTGTCACATCACAAGTGAATCCTATTATAAACCTGTTGGATTAACTTTAAAGCAACACTAAGTAGTTTTTTCAACTTTAAAATAATGGTTCCAAAATTGTTTCAGTGTTTTATAAACTTGTAACAGGGTTAAGGCACTTCTGAATTTGCTTTGCTGCCCCCATGGGCTGTAACCGCACTAAGTTTGGAGGTGTGGGCCGTCTCTCTGTAGTTCGAATGACACAGAATTCCGCTTCCAACCTGTAGGGCGACCGAAGACAGAAACTACTTAGTGTTACTTTAATGAAATTAAGATACTTCATAATTCACTTAGGTGTCCTCAGCTAATCAGCTAACTAATGTACATGGGCCTGGAATAACAAGTCTGCGAATCTCCAGGTGCATTGAACAGTCTACAGAGAAAGCTGACAAGATTTGGTTTGAGCTGTAGTGATCATACTAAAACCCTATGGAAATGTACATTGGAATATATCAGCAAACCACAAGTTAATGTTAGTGTATTTTATATAATGTATATTTTTATCTGCCTTTCTTTAATGGCCTAAGAATGGATGTCAACAAGTTATCATTGTACAGGTGTATGTGTACAGAGAGCATGTTGTCATGAAGGCTTGTGTGTACATGTATCCTGTTATATCAGAGGCATAGTCCGAGGTTGGAGCCACTTTAGTGCCTCCCTTCCTGTTATCAGGCTGACCAGGCAGTTGGCAAAGACGTGTATTGTAAGCCATCATTATCGTGGAAGTGTCTAGGCCCTAGGGCACATATTACAAAAACAACAAGCAAATGATCTGTTTTTATTTTAAAAATGGTTAACCCTTCGGCTCCTGGCACACATACCTGTATGTTTGTAATCATGGACACTAAGAAACTATTCAGAAAGTGTTTCATGTCTTAATATGCATAGAGTATGTAAACCAATAGAATGTCATAAAACATTATTCATGAAAAGTGCTATTTAGTCACAATTATGGCCTGAAAATATAAAGTTTACATCATTATGTACCAGGGAGAATGTAAATGTAAATTTGCTTATGGCTTTAATCTATAGTATATTGTTTGGTGACAGATCTACAAGAGGTCATTTTGTTGTGCAAGGACTGTCTATAAGAAGTACTATGCATGCTAAGACGAAAGAGTTTACAATGTTAAGGATGTTAGAGGTTTCTCATAGATGTATATTCTTATAGGAATGAAATTTCTTTGCCAAATTATTTTCTGCTGCTGTTGATCATATACATACATCCTACAGCTACAGTAATTTGCACATTCAGACACATATGCATAAATCTATTGCTTTAGGGTCGGTCAAAAGCTTAATCTAAAAATTGCTCATGTAAAACTAAGAGTGGTCCAGACAAGCTTTATAAACAAATCACTGGGAGAACTGTGTTCAGGATATGCAGGGAAACATTTAGAAAAACTAAGCTTACAAGTGATGCAGTCGGGACTCTCAGAAGGGTGTCCGTTTATAATTGTCTCACAAAATACATGTGCTGGACAACCTTCAAAAGGTTTCCTTCACAACAACAATAACAAAACCTTCCCAGAAAGCTATGCTACATTGTTAATGTTTCACGACTCCATAAAACTATTAGTCCAGAAGAAAAAAAAGGCTATGAGAGATCAGTATCAGTAAGTCCAAGAATGGAAAGTGCAGGAATGGAAAAATTGTGAAAGAACATTACTCCCTACACAAGGGTTACAAAGATTACAAAAACAATCATGTAAGCAAGTAACCTTAGTGACAGAGTATTTCACATCTAAACATACAGATCATTTCTGCATAGGAAAATGTGAACACCCATCTCAAACTCTATTACTTTTTTTCACATTGTTTTTGGGTGTGCACTGCCGGTCAGCATGCGATACATGGAAGGACTGACAGGAGAGTCTGAGTCATGAGCCATTAGGCACACGTGCTCCATTTCTTACAGTCAACACTTTGGTACTTTCCAAACAATCTATTAAACCAGTATAAGCCAGTATGCATGTAGCAAATATTCATCTGGGCATCATCTGTATGCACACGTGCGTATTGTGTTCACAATCAGGTCTGATGGCTTGGTAAGGGACAAGATGCGGTTTAAGAAGTGGCCGGGAGGCCCAACATCCAACTGAACAGACGTTGTCTAGCGGGGCATAGAACTTCGCCTTCAAGTCAGTCTGGCCAACCTGTCTATTCTCAGCTGTTACTTATAGAGGTTCCCTGTATACAGAGTAGTGGTGGGCATAGATTAATTTTTTTAATCTAGATTAATCTAGATTAATCATAAAATTAATCTAGATTAATCTAGATTAAAATGGCTCATTTGAATTCTGCCGAAGGCATTCAGAATATGTGTGCTACCTAAATAATGACTAGAAGTAAGTCTTTGAGAACGGGTTTCTTAAGCCAGGTGGCACAGTAGACCAGGGGCTCATCTCCTGTTTCCAAAATGCATCACTAACTGCTTGAAAAAGCTGTTCTACTTTGATACTTGGTGATGAAAATAAATCATGTTCAATAAAATGTACTTGTGTTTACTAACTGTTTATTTAGTTAAACATGAACTGAATGAAACATGAAACATGGATTTTGAACTGTAAGCCTACATAAGAAGTTGTGATTAACTGTTTACAGTCAGTAGCTTTGTGTCAATCAGTCCAAGCTCTATTTCTCCTTCTTCCACCAGTCACTTAGGCAGACCAGCTTGTTCACATTTTCTGGTGGCAAAGTAGATCTCCTTTTCTGCACAATATGGCCTGCTAAAGAAAAAAGTCTCTCGCATGGGACAGTTGTGGCAGGAGTCCCCTTCAGTGCAGTGCAGTATACATCCGCACTAAAATATAGAGATAGGGTATACAGTACATCCGCGCTAAAATATCAAGGTAAAAGCAGAAAGTGTTGAGGAAGGGAGCAGTTTGCTTCCGTGTTCTATTTTCGCAAGGGGGAGGGGGGAATCCCCCTTTATGCAGTGCAGAGCAGATTCTAGGTTCATTTCACTGAATTGAATGGGATACATGTGGAGTTTAACTAATAAATTGGTCATTACGTTTTTCTGGAGTTGTTAAGGGTTTTTTGGAATCATGTGTCACAATCTGCAACTATTTGTAATAATTTCAAGCCTAATAGTGTAAGTTGTTACTTGTTACTGTTTGGATTTTGAGAAAATTAGCTTTATTTCAGGTCAGGCAGCAACCACTTACTAGGTGGTTGTTAGCGCGCTAACGCTAGCGAACTAAGCTAACGTAATGTTTTGAATTGAAAGCTGTCACTAACACCCACCTAGATACTGTTACTGGTTATAGTGTAAGCAGACAAAGTAATATAAAGTTATAGGGCTACAGCAATGTATTAAATTCAAGGTGAGTCCAGTCGCTGTTAGCGTTTAGCACATGATGTTATAGTTACTACTATTCACTTGAATGAGCTAGAGCTAGTTCGTTAGCTTGCTAGCTCGCTTTACAGACACACTCAATTATTTTCTAAGAGTTCGAAATAGGAATTTGTTGGCATTTTGGTCCCATAGTAACGTATTATGTTGGCTTATCTTTGTAGAATCTAAGATCTTTGGTGAAAGTCATCATAGTATAGTAGTATGTAGTATGTAGTATAGACCCAGCTCCCAACCCAACTTTGAGAATAGATTAACGGCGATATTTTTTTTAACGCCGATAACGGCCCGCCTCTAATACAGAGCCATTTGATAGATGTCTGTTGATCCCGCCTCTGAGAGCTTCTTGTCTATGGGATCTTTGTAGACCATCTACAAGCTTGGTGCAACAGCCAGGCTAAAAAGACCTAATATGGGTGGATGCAAGTGATGTGCATCAGCGTAACATGGCTTCAGACAGAGGTCACTTCATTGTGCTGCCCTACAAAGGCAGAAGACCTTAACTCAACAGAGTGTGAAACTGAGAAAAATGACTTCTTCCACTTGCATGTGTTTTCAGCATTACACCGAAGACAACTTACAGTCTTTTGCCTTTGCACAGCAGTGTGGCTCCCACTGCCCAGTGTAGCTCCTCAACACAAGTGGTAGCAGTAGATCACTTTATTGTCCCCGTGGGCCAGTTGGATTTGCAGCACAATCGCAATCACAGGCACTTGTTACAGGACAGCAAAATATATGGCACTGACAGCAACAGACAACATAAGGAACATTCTTCCTACCCACACTAGCACATCACCCACTGGGTCTCACAGGCCAGCTGCATGACTGGGTGGCTTTAGTTCATTTAGGGGGGAAACAGACGTCTAGACGACAGGAGTTTGAGTCTAGTGGCAGTGGGCGTGTATAGTCACAGATGATGTTATTTGCCATTTTCACCACACCTTTGTACAGTATGTCAGAAAAGTAAGTACACCCTTTATATTTTAGCAAAAAAATTGCTATATCTTTTCAAGGGACAATACTACACAAATGAAACTTCAATTTGTTTTTGAGTTGTCAATGTACAGCTTGTGTACCAGTATTAATTTGCTGTCCTCTGAAAACAACTTTACACACAGGCATTTTTGTATAAATAGAAGGCCACAAAAGTGAGTACACCAGAATGATAACTGTACATATCATTCAACCATAAAAACCCACTTGTCCAATTCATCATTTTTGTGTTTTGGTCTGCTCAACTGGACCATACAAATGTGTGTGTCATGTATTCATTTTATTGTTTTGGCTATAATTTTGTCATATTATCCATTGGATGACCAACATGACTCCTCATGGCAAAAAAGAAAACTCAGGATTAGAGAAATGGAATTGTTGCTTTATAGAATGATGGCCTATGCTACAAAAAATCTGCAACATCATGAAACTGAGCAACACCATCATCACTTGAGTAACTAGGTGGTTTTCCAAAACAGGTGCATTGCCAGAACAGGCATTGACAGGATCAGTCAAAGAAGTTGGGTCCACACACTTGGTGTCAGATGCAAAAGTTGGCTTCAAAAAATAAATGCATGAGTGTAGCCAGCATTGCTGCAGAGATTGCAGAGGTGGGAGGTCAGACTGACAGAGCTAAAATAATGTGCCACACAGTGCAACACATTGGTCTTCATGGTCGTCCTTCCAGATGAAAGCCTCTTTTAAAACTTGATCACCAAAAAACTGGAAAACTGTTAGCTGAAAACATGCAGTCCAAAATCATGAATTCCTGAAACCATATCATGTGGTCTGACAAGATTTAAATGAACTTTTTTGGCTTAAATGATGTCAGTCATGTGTGGCAGCGGCATGTTTAACAGTAGCATTATAATTGTGCCTTGCCTACAATCAAGCCCTGTAGTGGTAGCATGATGGTTTGGGGATGCTTCAATGCTGCCAGCACTGGGTGACTGGAGTTTATTGAAGGAATCATGGATTGCAACGTGCTGTGGCATTCTGAAGCAGAACATGATGCCCCCCCCCCCCTTCAGAAACTGGGACACACAACAGTTTTTTTCCATCATGATAACAACCCCCTAACTAACATCCAAGATGACCACTGCCTTCCTGAAGAAGTTGAAAGTGAAGGTAATGGAGTGGCCAAGTATGTCTCCAGACCCAAACCTTATTGAGTACCTGTGGGGCATCCTTAAACAGATGAAGGAGCACCAGTGTCTAACATCTCCCAGGTCCATAATGCCATAATGGAGGAATAGAAAAGAATCACAAAAACAACCTGTGCAGCTCTGGTGAATTTCATATTAAGGCAGTGGTAGATAACAGTGGTGCTCACTCAAAGAATTAACGATTTTAACACAATTTGGACATGTTCACTGTGGGGTGTACTCACTTTTGTGGCCTGCTATGTACACAGAAATGCCTGTGTGTAAAGTTGTTTTCAGAGGACAATAAATGAATACTGCTACACAAGCTGCACACTGACTACTAAAAAACACATTGAAGTATTCATTTGTGTAATATTGTCCCTTGAAAAGATATGGTCAATGTTTTGCCGAAATGTGAAGGGTGTACTTACTTTTGTGAGATACTGTAAATGCTTTACATACTTGGTAGAGCAATTCTACTATAAGTAGCTTATTGGCTGTCTGACTGTCTTTCTAATTGACTTTTCTGTATAAATAAGACTCAGGTTGTAACACCACTGATGCCCCACCTGTCAGTCAGTGCTTTCCCTGCCATGTGACCTAACCTATTCTAACACAGTGGGTTTGTTTGACAACTCTCCACCTCTGCTAAAGTGTGAGGGCCTGATTGATGAGAACGTCTGTGGAGTTCATGGTTACATCCTGTGGTAAAGGAAAGGAGTGGAGCAGTCATCTCATCCATCAGCAGAGTGCTTCCTCTGTGCCCACACCCTTCCTTCTCAGCTTGACATTGCTGACATTAAAACATTTTGTTTTGGTACAACACACAATAAATGAGCTTTGTCAACAGCTGAGTAAGGTGAGTAGTGTCCAAGTCTCTGGAGTATCTATCCCATGACTGATTGTTAAATATCTGTCTGCAACAAGCAGTCCAGTTCACAAAGTGGTAAGACTATTTATTACATAAACATATAATATTAAAATGTTTGTTATAAAAAGTAGAATGTCTGGATAGGACATTTTTATTTTTTTAAGTATATTTTTGGTCTTTTGTGCCTTCATTGATAGGACAATGAAGAGTAGGACAGGAAATGAGGGGGAGAGAGAGATGGGGTAGGGTTGGGATATGAATCCTGGGTCCCCATGGGCACTTGCCCATTCATGGTACTGGTGGTCTGCCCACTGTGCCCTTGCAAAGGGACTATTAGGTTGGTAGCCGGCTCAGCAGCTGGTCCACATGGTGCTCCAGACTGCTGAAGAGCCCATCGGCGAGGGCCTGGAGGCGGCTGTAGGTGGTGAGGTCCAGACTAAAGATCTCGTAGAGGAACCCCAGAACGTCTGCCTGAAAACAAACAAACCCGTCATACTAACGTTCAAGCCGGTGATGAATATTTAACTGCAGCGGTATTTAACTATATACACAGTTTTAAATCCACACACAGTGGACAACCTTTCTTAAAACCGTCATAAAAATTCTTTTGAGCAGATAACAGAAAAGATGTGGTTAGTACTTACCTGCAGCATCTCCCAGTACCGGTATGCTGAAGCTGACCAGGCGGTACAGGGCAGGAAGCTGTAGATAACAGCAAGCAGTTGGTCCAGAAAACCACCTTGTACTCTCTATAGGTGTGACAATAGAGAACAGTGTCAGATAGGCACAAGAACCCAATAGAAACTGATCACAACAGACAGAAATTGTGAAATTTCTCACTGGGATAAGCTGGGTGTGAGCTTGTACAAGTACTCCAAACAGCACCCGCTCAAAAACAACATCGATGATGTTGACGTAGTGGATCTGAAATATCAGAGTTCAATCACAGCATGCACAATAAATACTGGGAGCAGGACTAATAAACAGTCGACATATGTAGAAAAGAAAAAGTCCGCTCAACCAGGTTTATGCTCCCAAGTTTTTTATTTTTATACCGTGCAACATTTTGGGCTTACTCACCCTTGAATGAGCCGGAAACGTCACACGGTATAAAATAAAAAAAACTTGGGAGCATAAACCTAGTTGAGTGGACTTTTTCTTTTCTACATATACATCTGAAATATAGTCATAACATAAATTACACTGTGCGGGTTAAGAGTATTTATTTTTATTTTGTGATATTAAGCTATAATGCCAACATACCCCAGCCTCCAGCAGCTCGTCCTGAATGCTCAGGGCATTGTGAGGGTTCTGGACATAGGCCAGCAGTGTGTCGAAGGCCTGCTCAAAAAGATGAGCATCCTGGAAGACAGAGTTAAATGATGAGAGATGAAAGAGAGAAAAGTGTTTGCGTAGTGTATGCAGCTCTGCTTTTAGATACATACTGTACACATTACATGTAACATGAATAAATGTTAAACCACAAACCTTCCCATTGAGGTTGGCCAGGTTGCTCAAGATGACCCTCACAGCAACGGTGATGTAGTTACACTGCTGGTCATGTCTGAGCAGGATCTTAAAAAGACCATAAAAAGGTTTAATAAGGATATGTTGTCATGGTCCACATGCTAAGTGTTACTAAGTGTTGCAGAGAAGAAATGAGAAACTCACAGTAAACGCCTGCCTGAGAGCAGTTAGTCTGGCAGGGAAGTCTCCCAGGCCGCTGGACTGCAGAAAGTTGCTGTTGACCAATAAGGAAATGACAAGCAAAGTTTAGCCAGTGCGCTGATCTGGGGTCAGTCAGTTCTGAGCTGATAATAAGCTTAAGCTCATTTCGCTCACCCACACACAATCACCAGGTAAGACGCAACACATGTGGGGAGGAATAAATCAATACTCACAAAAGTGAAGGCAACTGTCGGGCCTCAGGCGACAAAAAATCCATATAAGATGCTTGTGTCAATGACTGGCTGAAGGACGTATGAGTGTTTGAAATTACCTGGGCAGATTCCTGGGTGTCCTCATCAGTGCAAAAAGAGACATCAGCACTGGCTGATGCAGACAAACCAGAGCCTGGTGAGGCATAGGCATTTGTATCAGGTGTGGCAGAGTTGTCAGGGTCAGCTGATGCAGAAGCATCTGTATCAGGTGCTACAGTGGTGTTAGCACCAGGTGTTGCAGTGGTGTCAGCCCCAGCAGAGGGAGGTGCATCAGGGCCAGGGTGGGCAGAGGTGTCAGTCCCAGCAGAGGGAGGTGCATCAGGGCCAGGTTGGGCAGAGGTGTCACCACCAGCAGAGGCAGGTGCATCGGGCCCAGGGTGGGCAGAGTTGTCAGCCCCAGCAGAGGCAGGTGCATCAGGCCCAGGGTGGGCAGAGGCGTCACCACCAGGACCAGCAGGAGACGGGTTTGGGATGGTGGAGGCAGGGATGTATGTCACCTCAGTCCTTTCCTGGGACCTCACTGACCCATCAGCCGCAAGTTTCACCTGCTTGCAGACCTTGGTGACCTGGATGACCTGTTTAAAGACACACAGACCACAGCTTAAAAAAACAATTCCATGAATTCACATAAAAGGAGGTTATTTTATGAAAATTAGAAGTAGCATCTACCTGAACTCCATCCAGATCAGTCAAACATCTAAACTCCTGTTTCAGGTTGGATACGCCGTGTACCAGGTCACCACAGCGCCGCTAGAATGAATGAATGAATGGATGGATGGGTGGATGGATGAATGAATGAATGAATGAATAAGACAACATGCAACAGAAAAGTTCTTAATCTTATTCAACAACATTGGTACCTCGATGAAGGTGGCAATATCAGTCCTGGCAAGGGTGTCAGGGTTGCCCTGAAAATATAGATAGATTTTTAGGCCTTCCTAATTTAAAAAGATTCATTTACAATGAAAAAGTAATTCTATACACATGCATATGTATATACTCATTTATATCAAGTATTTTACTTACCTCTGCATCCACAACAAAAGTCTCATTTGTGAGGAAATGAAACTGGGTCCTCACAGGCCCCTCGACTGCTTCTCCGAAGCACAGCTTCGAGCCCACCATCTGTTCATAAAACACATATAAGACATCTCACGTTGATGTGAGAAGAGGACAGGTATGTTCTGGAGACAACTTCCATAAAATAGCCTCCAGTTGTAAAATGGCGTTCTTGGCCATACCAGAGGGCCAAGGGAGAAGAGCGTGGACCATGTTGTTGCTGTGGTGCCGCGGTGCTGTGTCTGGACCTCCATCTGCAATTTTGCATTACAAAAATACATGTTAAGAAAGACACACATGACTGTAACACACTTGGTAACTTATTTCCTCAAAAATAGCTCCACATACAGTATTCGATTGATAATGAGGAATTATAACAGCAGACTAATCAAATTTAAGCATTGTAAATACCCCAGATGGCAGCAGCTGCCCAGTGACTCCACCCAAAGGAACCTATAGAAACGAAGACCAAGAGAAGGGAAAACTGGTAAGGACATATGGTAGGCTGGTAATAGCAAAGCATGTCTCTCAATCCAAACGGTGACCAAGAGGTGCATACTTACCAGCTGGGGTGTCACAACATACCCTTGATGGACTCCTGTAGTAGCACATATGAATGTTATTGAGCGCTGAATAAACTAGTTTAATAGAATGTAGCTAGCACAAACTTTAACTTGAGTTACCACCCGCCCAGTCCCACTGGGTGTCCGCCTCGACTCCCAAACAGCCTGGGTGGCCGTCACAGCCGTCTCTCGCACCGCCTGGACACCAGCCTCGGCCGTCGGCCACTGCACCAGGACACCAGCCTCCGCCGTCTCCCATTTCGCCTGGGTCCCAGCATCAGCCACTTCCAGGCCAACTTGGGTTGCAGCCTCTGCCGTTTCCAAAAGCACTTGGCGGCGTCGCAGCGTTGGCTGTTTCCCAGCCGGCCTGGGTCGCAGCCTCTGCCCTTTCCCAGTCCGTCTGGGTCCCGATTTCGGCAGTCTGCCTCGGCCGCCGGTACAGCAGAAAAACAGCGCCGACTGCTGTCGCAGTTAAGCCTGCTGCACAGACAACGGGACGTAATCCCAGTCGGGGAAAAGGGTTAGCCATCTCAGTGGCAATTAATTAAAACAATTCAAAACAATATATCAGGGAAATCACAAAAGTCGCAGAGTCGCAATAGCAAGAGGTTGTCGGTAAACAAGTGAACTAAAAATGTTCATTTTATTAACGTTCTACTTCTACAAGTTCTAGAACTTATCGGACATTCTATAGGTGACATAGTGACGTAGGCCCTATTTTTAACATTCAGTAGCCTAACGTTTTATTAGTTTTTTTTTGTGCTTTTCTTTATAGGGGATACAATATCCGATCGATTATTATTATTATTATTATTATTTTAATTCGACTAGCTGTAAAAATTCGTTGTAGGCTAACTGAAAATAAACAAACCAAACAGTCAGAATTCCAAATGACTAGTTGAAATCTGTGCCTGTGCAAACCTGGATGTCACCAGGGTACAGACCTTCATATCTCTTTGAGGCCAGGGGCCTCATTTATAAAGACTTGCGTAGAAACCTTCCTTGATTTTATCTAAGAACTTTTCTGATTTGATCGTAAGTGCGATTCAGAGAAAACGAACGTACGCGCGAAATCCATGGCGTGACTACCAAGTTAAAGTATGTGGCCTGGCAAGCCGTTACCCAAGGCTGTAAATGCGGTTGGGGGGAATCAAAGGACCCTGCCAGAGGTGAAGAAGAAATGGGCTGATTTAAAATTACACTCTAAGATACGCATCGCGGCGCACAGGGCTAAAGTGAGGCTTACTGGGGGTGGTGGAGCCACATCCAAACTAAGTCCGGAGGATGAGAGAATATGCTCCATCATCGGAAAGGGTGCCGTAAAGGGAGTATATGAGGAGGGCGACACAGACCTTTTGTCTGCAGAAGGTATGTGTTTGGTTCAAATGAAGTGCCTTAATTGAATAATGAATCTTCAAACATTGTTATAATTCAACACGTTTATTCAATCAGAGGAAGAGCCTATACAAAGACGAGCTGGACACTGCAGTCGGACTGCCTCCCAGGTACCAGCTGCACCTGCAATCTCCGTACCAGAGGCCCCATCTCCCTCACAATGAAGGCCTCGGCGACCACCAACCGCTTCATCTCCAACCCAGGGCCGGCCCAAGCCTTAATGGGGCCCTAAGCAAAAATTCCTTAGGAGGCCCCCATACCACCTCCTCAGCAACAGATGATTAATTATGACCGCCGCTAGCGAAGCTAGCGATAGCGGTCATTATAGTGTTGCCGCGACTTTTTCCCCCTTTTTTTTCTTTTTTCTTTTTTTCCCCCCGATTTTCCGTCAACGATTTCCGGGACACTGGAAGTACGGGGGACGTGAATCTTTGTAGGCATGTAGCCCTAGAACTTTTTGAGCGACTAGAAGCTTTTGGTCCCCAAGGGCACCCCCCCGCTTTGCCAGGGTCCGTCAAAGAGGGGGAGACCGGCAAAAGTTTTTGCTGAATAACTCAATGAACGTTTCACCCAATGACATGAAATTTTTGTGATATGTCAGTGTTACAGAGATGTATCGACTCAGCCCATAAACACTCACTTGAAGCATAGCGCCACCTAGTGATATGGGTAAATGCAAAAATTGGGATATTGAGTTGCCAATATCTTGGACCGTGAAGGTGGGAACTGCGCAAAATACGTCATGCACGATCAGCACAAAGACCTCTATAACCACAGCATGTGCCATACAATTTGGTCAATAGGGGGCGCTGTAATTGTACAAAATGTCATTTTGCCTATTATCTAGAGAATGCTTACGTTTACAACAATTTTTTTTTATCATGAAATCTATTGACCCTCACGCATTGAAAACACTGGTCGACGCCCACTTCCAACGAGAACAATTTCCGTGAAATTTTAATATTGCGAAAACAAATCTGAACGAACTCGTCATAGGCCGTTCATGTGAATCTCACCAAATTTGGTATATGTCATCTACAGTCAATGCTGACAAAAAGTTATCATAAGATTTATCTTGAGATAAACCGTTCCGAAGTTACACGTCAATGAACATTTAACACGTAGCTTAAAATTCATCAAATGGCCGTATCTTGGCTTTTAATTGTTCAAATTTGGTTAAAGTTGACATGCCATCTCTAAACAGCTTTCTTTTCATGTTTACTAAATTTTGTGACATTTCGTCATAGGGGGCGATGTTTATTGGCGAAGCTAGGTGTCAAAAAACAGTTGTTAAATAACTCGTCAACAACTTTGACCAAGACAATGATTTTGTGTTAGTATGTCGGTGTTACAGAGATGTATCGACCCAGCCCATAAACTCACACTTGAAGCATAGCGCCACCTAGTGATATGGGTAAATGTAAAAATTGGTATTTTGAGTTGCCAATATCTTGGACCGAGAAGGTGGGAACTGCACAAAATGCGTCATGCACGATCACAACAAAGACCTCTAACACCACAGAACATGCCATAAAATGTAGTCCATAGGGGGCGCTGTAATTGTACAAAATGTCATTTTGCCTATTATCTAAAGAATGCTTATGTTTACAACAATTTTTTTTTAGCGTGAAATCTATTGATGCTCACGCATTGAAAACACTGGTCAACGCCCACTTCCAACGAGAACAATTTCCGTGAAATTTTAATATTGCGAAAACGAATCTGAACGAACTCGTCATAGGCCGTTCATGTGAATCTCACCAAATTTGGTATATGTCATCTACAGTCAATGCTGACAAAAAGTTATCATAAGATTTATCTTGAGATAAACCGTTCCGAAGTTACACATCAATGAACATTTAACACATAGCTTAAAATTCTTCAAATTGCCGTATCTTGGCTTTTAATTGCTCAAATTTGGTCAAAGTTGACATGCCATCTCTAAACAGCTTTCTTTTCATGTGTACTAAATTTTGTGACATTTCGTCATAGGGGGCGATGTTTATTGGCGAAGCTAGGTGTCAAAAAACTGTTTTTGTTAAATAACTTGTCAACAATTTTGCCCAAGACAACGATTTTGTGTTAGTATGTCGGTGTTACAGAGGCGTAATCGACCCAGCCCATAAACACTCACTTGAAGCATAGCGCCACCTAGTGATAAAGGTATATGCAAAAATTGAGATTTTGAGTTGCCAATATGTTGGACCGAGAAGGTGGGAACTGCGCAAAATACGTCATGCACGATCAGCACAAAGACCTCTATAACCACAGCATGTGCCATACAATTTGGTCAATAGGGGGCGCTGTAATTGTACAAAATGTAATTTTGCCTATTATCTAGAGAATGCTTACGTTTACAACATTTTTTTTTTTATCATGAAATCTGTTGACCCTCACGCATTGAAAACACTGGTCGACACCCACTTCCAAGGAGAACAATTTCCGTGAAATTTTAATATTGCGAAAACGAATCTGAACGAACTCGTCATAGGCCGTTCATGTGAATCTCACCAAATTTGGTATATGTTATCTACAGACAATGCTGACAAAAAGTTATCAAAGGATATATCTTGAGATAAACCGTTCCGAAGTTACACGTCAATGAACATTTAACACGTAGCTTAAAATTCTTCAAATGGCCGTATCTTGGCTTTTAATTGCTCAAATTTGGTCAAAGTTGACATGCCATATCTAAACATCTTTCTTTTCATGTGTACTAAATTTTGTGACATTTCGTCATAGGGGACGATGTTTATCGCCGAAGCTAGGTGTTGAAAAACAGTTTTTGTTAAATAACTCGTCAACAATTTTGCCCAAGACAACGATTTTGTGTTAGTATGTAGGTGTTACAGAGGCATATTGTCCCAGCCCATAAACTCTCACTTGAAGCATAGCGCCACTTAGTGATAAGGGTAAATGCAAAAATTGGGATTTTGAGTTGCCAATATCTTGGACCGAGAAGGTGGGAACTGCACAAAATACATCATGCACAATCACCACAAAGACCTCTAACACCACAGAACATGCCATAAAATTTGGTCCATAGGGGGCGCTGTAATTGTACAAAATCTCATTTTGCCGATTCCTTGCCTTCACAAATCAGTCCTACACTCTACACATTCAAAACCCACATCCATACCCACTTCCAGGAAATCATTTCCACAGAAATTCTCACCTCACAACACTGCCCTACCACACACTCATCACACCAACAGTTCCCACATTTCAATATACTGCGGCGGTCATACCATGTACCGCTATGCGGTACATCTAGTTTTTACTATAGCCTACATACTATGTGTGTAGTTTATCCACCATCATTGTCGCAATATGTAATGCGTTTAAAATACACCAGTGTCATTCTGACTGTTTTAACTGAAGCAAACCCAAAACATATGAATGTGTACACCGAATTGTACATGTGTGCCATATTATTTCCACTATATATATAGTTGATATGATGTAATTATTCATAGATTGGCAGTCATTCTTAATCTATTTCGTTATTCTGTGAATCTGACTGCAAGACGAGCTTTCATCACTTCTGCTCAGCATTCAAATTCGAAGTTTACTTTTGCTAAATCTGTCCACCAGAGAACAGTCATGTATTGTCTATGACCATTACTCTGCTGCAGGCAGGAAAGGCACATTATCAGGTCGTCAAATTTATTAACATTCAAATTGAAATCAATCAACCATTGTTAGCGATCTCACAACAATGATCAAGAAGGAGACTTTGAGAAGTTAATATAGTTTAAAACATGTCAAGACAAGCAGTTATCCGCATCCCCAACCTTGCAGCTTCTCAATTTGGATGGAAATATCTAGAAATGACCACTAGCAACTTTGCTAGGCACCAACAAAATTGGAGCTACCTTTAAAGGAGAACTTCGGTGTAAAATGAAAATTGGCATGTTAAAACATCATACCGAGTTGGTATGTGTACTGAGGAGCAAAATTGATTTAGCCTGTTGCATTCAGAGTTTAATTATTTTTTATCGTTTGTCTCAGAAGGCTAACAATGGAAGTGGTAGGTGCCCTCAGAAGAAGCATGACGACTACGCTATTTTTAAACCATTAAAACAGCTCGAAGAAACTCCACACTCCATCGGTAGTAAATAGTTAAAAAATAGTTAAACTCTGAATGCAACAGGCTAAATCAATTTTGCTCCTCAGTACACATACCAACTCGGTATGATGTTTTAACATGCCAATTTTCATTTTACACCGAAGTTCTCCTTTAAGTGTACAAACAGATCCCATTCGAATAAATGAACACGTGTTGTCCACTTGAACTAATACAAATTATAAGTGGGTGTTAGCAAGTGGCAGCCAAACAGCCACCCAAACGTAATGAAAAGCCACTGTGAAAAGCAGTTCTAAATTAGCGCGCTAACAAACATTTAGCTAAGTAGTGGCATGCTGTGTCCCGAAAACAACGCTCATTTTGTTAAAATCTAACAGTAACAAGTTATTCTCTTACTCTTGGTAGAATCATAGGCTGTTGTGGATCAATTTAACGCACATTCGAAACTTTAACAACTGTAGGAAGTAACGTGATGACCGCTATATTTATTAAAATACCAACCATCCATTTGAATGGAATGGGGCTGGGCTGGGAATGGGGCGTCACTGCTGCTGTATGACATCTCCAAGACAAATGGTGGCAGCCTGAATCAGCACGAATCAATGACGCATCTCATTGGAAGGACTTTTTTTTAGAAGATTTCCGTAAGATATCAAAGTGTAATTAAAAAAACTATTGACTGTATATTTTTATTGTTCTTCAAAAAAAGAATAATAATACAGCACGACCAAATGCAACACTGTTGATATTGATTTCGTTAAAATGACTAGTCAACAGGGTGGGGTGGGGGGGGTGGCGCTGAGGACTGTCTGTTGTTTTCTTCCCATCATGCACTGCACTTTTTGCAACATCATTTCTCGAACAGAATCCACTTATAAGTGCTCCTATATTAAGTTTGACTTTAAATATTATAAACAGTCATGTTCTCTCCCTAAATTCTCTCTATATAAAGGCTGCTAACATGTTGTGTTGCGTTGCGTTGTGTGAGTGAGATTGCGGGGAAGCGCAATGCGTGCGGTTCACCGCGTGCGGTTTAATGACACATCAAGGTAGAGTGGTCAGGGGGCCCCAGAGGTGGGTTGGGGGCCCTAAGCCGGCGCATAGTTTGCTTATGCCTCGGGCCGGCCCTGATCGGCTGAATGACGGATGCCTCAAGTTTCGGCGCATAGTTTGCTTATGCCTCGGGCCGGCCCTGGGGTGCGTTTCCCAAACAACGACGGAGGTTAGCATTACACCACCGTTGTACAACGTAGGTTCAAACTACTCAGCACCCCACAACCGACTGTTTCCCGAAAATCTCCAACCACCAAAGTACGATGGAAGTCTGAACTGTTGTTAGTTTGGACTTAGGTGGTTCAAACTGCAAAGTACCCAGATGTTTCGGAAGTGCTCGGAGAGTATTCGGATGCATTCGTTGCGGATAACGACAGAAACGATTGATCTAGATAAGGACATAAACGTAGTCTCATTTCATTTAAGCCGGTATGACAGCTGTAGAAACTCTGGGATATCTCCGTAAACACAACCATGTGCCCTACTCATTAAAAGTAACAACCGACTGTCAGTTTGTATCATATGTCTGTATATTTAATTTATACTGCATGGAGCAACAGCTATAAATATAACCACTCCCTCCATGTAGGTAAGTGATGAGGTGGATGACTGGTTAGCTCGTCGGTCTTTCAAAGGTTGTCTTTTTCGGTGAGATATGGGTTCGAATCCTGCCGAAGGGTAATCAATTTGTAACAGGTGAAAATGATCTACGGGGCAATGGAATAACCGTGCTTGTGGGTCAGTAATCAGTGCACATACATCACAATATTACAAAAGTGCTCATTAACATCACTGACGCACATTCACTTTTATCCAACCACATTTTGCTACAGCTTTTTGTGTGTTATCGGGTGTGTTTTTTACCTACTTTTTACATGATCTGTCAATGCAATACCGAAACTTAAGTGAATTGGGAGTAACATCATTTATGCAGGTGGTGGCAGTAACGCACAGACAGCCGCCTAATCCGCCACAAAAAGGCCAAAGGTGACGAGCAAGACGTCACGTGAACAAACACGATGGTCTCACGACAGGTCCATGCTAATCGTTCCAACTGCACAGCTTCACGATGGAACTTCCGATGGTTCGTCCAGACTTTGTTGTTGGGAAACACTTGCGTCGTTGAACGATCCATCGGACTACTGTAGTTGTAAACATCGTTGGTTGCTAAGTCTGGACGATGGTGTTGGGAAACAGCAGTGTTGTAAGACCATCGTTCAAACCTACGAAGTTGCTAAGGAAGTTAGCAACGACGCTTTTGGGAAACGCACCCCTGATCGGCTGAATGACGGATGCCTCAAGTTTCGGCGCAGACATACATCACATGACGGTGTAGTATAATTAACAACGGTAGCGGATGCCTCCACCGTCTGAAAACGGATGCCTCGGGGTTCGGCGTACATACGGATGCCTCCACCATCGGCTGAAAACGGATGCCTCAGGGTTCGGCGCAGACATTACAGTACATGTTCATACAGCAAACTTTCAAACAACCGGATGCCTCTACTGACGGCTTGACTACGGATGCAATACATGACATGACAGTACATTTAATGTACAAAAACCGACATGAAGGGAAGCCGCCACTAGGCCAGTGGCGGATGCCCAGGCGTTAGTGCAGATGATGGCGGATGTCGTCGGCGATGGCAGAGATGACGAATGAGACACAGACGTTGGCGGATGCTTCAGGTCTCGGTACAGCCAGTGAAATAAAGTACAGGTATTTTACTATACATGACACATAGCATACAATGACGGATTCCCCACAATAGCGCAGATAATGACAGATGCAGTGGGAACACCATGAACAGTGACAGGTGCTTCCACTTCGCATAGTGAATGAAAGCGACGACCACCACCAGACATTGAAGCTTACCTTGAATTCTGGAGAGTGCCAGCTGAACGTCGTGAATGACATGATCATCGGATCTGATGTAAGATTCGAAAGCAGAGGACGACCATCTCCCCAGCCTTTGGATGGTCGTTGGCGGTATGCCACGTTCTGCCGCTGCCGTAGCAGCGCCGATGCGAAACGAATGGCCGGTATAGACAGAGGGAGACAACCCGCAACTCCCCACCACCATTGATAAATGCATTCTAAACCAGTGAAGTGACATTGGCAACTCGAGTGTTGGCACAGATGATGACGGACACCTTGACTAGTGGCAGAGATGACAGATGAGACACAGTCCATGGTGGATGCTTCAGGTCTCAGCACAATACATTGCACATAGCAAACAATGACGGATTCTTCCAGTAGGAACACAGACATTGACAGATGTCACAGGTAACACCATGAGCAGTGGCGATATGAAAAGTGACGAAAACGACCACCACCAGACGTTGAAGCTTACCTTGAATTCTGGGGAGTGCCATTTGAATGACTGAACAACATGGTCATCGGACCTGATGTAACATTCAAAAGCTGAGGACGACCATCACCCCAGCCTTTGAATTGCCTTCGAAGGTATACCACGTTCTGCTGCTGCTGTAGCAGCAGCGCCAATACGAAACGAGTGGTTTGTATAGACCGAGAGGCGGGCGAGGCGGGCAAAAAAAATTGAGCTCCGCTGAACTTTATGCAAATGAAAGCGGTGTTTGCCGAGTATGCTGACCAATACATTACACCTAGCAAACAATGACGGATTCCTCCAGTAGGAACACAGACATTGAGAGATGTCACAGGTAACACTATGAACGGTGACGATATGAAGTGTGACGAAAACGACCACCACCAGACGTTGAAGCTTACCTTGAATTCTGGGGAGTGCCATTTGAATAACTGAACGACACGATCATCGGACCTGATGTAATATTCAAAAGCTGAGGATGACCATCTCCCCGGCCTTTAAATTGACAGCAGCAGCGCCAATACGAAACGAATGGCTTGTATAGACAGAGGCGGGCGAAGCGGGCGAAAATTTGAGCTCTGCTGAACTTTATGCAAATGAGGAGCGGTGTTTGCTGAGCGGTAACCAATGACTTTTCAGTTGGAAGGCAGCAGGTGGAGAGATAAACATTTCAAAAAAAGGGTTGGACAGCCAAGAGTTGTTAAGATTACGAAGACGAAGATATAATGGCCAAACCACTGTTAAACTACCGCACCTGGGACAATTAGCCTGCAGAGATAAAATAAGTCAGTCAGTTAACAACGCTGCATGAGTCATTAAATGAGTACCTCAAAACGGAACGGAACCTGAGCGAAATAGGCGGTGGGCCGAGACCGTCTATCTTGCTTAGTTCTGGAGTTGATAATTACCCTGAAGGGGAGCCCAACAGAAATTGTATAACACGTGTAGATAACCATTGCCGGTTGTTTCCACCGCGAAAAGTTGCACATTTAGGAGTATTTTGTGATTAAAGTAGCTAAAATTATTACCAACGTGTTCCGGGGTGTGGTCCAATCAAAACGCTAGTTGAGGCAGATTCACCAATTGTGCAAATATCCTGTCGCGTGTAGGTGAAATCTCCGTGGAACAACTTTCAGGTAAGACTTAATGTTTCATAATGACTACATTACCATTTGTTTTTTATTCTTTGTTTGGGTGAACAAAACCAAAGAACAATCCGAGAGTACTGTCCTATCCTTCTTCAGTTTTGTTACCTAATACAGTAAGACATGGGTTTTGAGATACTGTTGCTTAATAATTCTGTTCATTTATTGTATCTTGGAAGTGTGAATAAAAATCACCACTGTCTGTGTATTACTTTATTCAGGGGTCATCACTGAAGGTTACTGAGAAGAGCTGATATTTTGTGACTGGCGGTCGTCGGTGTGCAAGGGCTTTTCAGAACTACACAATTACTGTGTAATATAAACTCAAATCCTGATGGGTACACAGACATCATATAATAACGGCGAAAAGTAAATCATACACTGGATACAAACCTTCACTGTCCTTGGTTGCCTTTTCTTTGTTCTTTTGTGCCCTTTCAATATGTGCTTTATTAGTGAACCGCATGTAGTATTTGCAGTGGTATCCCACATTAGCTGGCACCTTCTGAGTTACGCCCCCAACTCATGCCCCCCCCACACACACACCCCCAACGGTGCTTGCGCCACCCTTACCTTAACCTGGAAAACGGCACCTAGTAGGCTACTGGTTACAACGAAATTCACCCATATGACAACTTTCACACTCTAACATGTTTGTATGAGCTTACTTTAACAAATACCGTCAACGAGTAATCCGTGTTAGACTGATATGCCCATTTTGACTGATAGGAAGCTAACCGGAGCTAAGTTGCATATTAGCAACTATGTGAGTTAGCCTGCAATAACAGGACATTGCAAACGAATTTGGCCGTCGATGTACATATCCCAAGCATCGATCAGTTATGTGAGAAGAAAACTTCGAAACCAGACGCTGAAAATACATTTGGTATCCCTCTACACAAGCAGACCTCGTCGAGTAGAAGCATGGTAGCATAGTAGCCAACAACCTTAGCGAAACCTGCAAAGTAGCACTGACGAGACAGGTAGTACGATGGCTAACGAAACATGAGCTAATCGCTAGCAAACACTGTTAGCTGCTCAACATTTTAGCATAGTTATCATCATTTATCAGACTGCCAAAAGCATACGAGCACCACGATGAATGCGCTAACTATCCCAATAAACCCACTGAGGACGAGAAAATTGCGCGTACCATCGAGGAGGTACAAACTACGGACGCATAATACACGCATGTACGGCAAACAACATAAAAAGGTGTACGACCCATCATTCATATCTACATCAACGGAATGATATCGTCAGATCGAATGAAATGAAAACCACGGTTAGGTACTGAAACAAGCAAAGGGCAGGTATAATTGGCACGGCTCCGGGGAAGGGAGACCTGAAACCGGACCAGACTGGAACTCGGGAGAAAAACCAAAATAGCCGGGCGGCTTGGGGTTTGATAGGGAATGTTGGTGTTGGCCATTAGGCAGCGAGTGGAGAAAATCCTTTAGGAGCAGTACGGGCAAATGCGAGCAGGAAGAAGCGAACTGGTATTATATCCTCATGGAATCAGAAATGTCTGATGTTGCGCGAGGGAAAATGCGTCGAACGGCGGAATAGCTACACCTGTGAGCAGCAAAGCAGGAAGGTAAGATGACGTTTTAAAAGACAGGTACGTGCTACGTGCTGATTGGACGATAGTTAATTGATGACGCGCATTACGTCTTCCTGGTAGAACCTCTCGCTGCGCTTACATTTCTCTCCAAAGGAATCCAAAACACGAGGCCAGTAAGCAAGAGGCCAGCTCATGAAGAGGCAAGCCGACCAGACAGAGGTGAAGCACAACAGGCAGACAAACCCCAAAAAGATAACAAAACGAGTGGGAAACGAGGCTACTTTTAAGGCGTCATGCCACTTACCAGGGCACCTGATCTTCATTAGAATCACGCCCACTTCGCTACACCGTACCCATTGAAGGCACTTACTGCCAATCGAGCAACCCCTTGCCCATGTTACATAATGTTAAGAAATGAATGAAGTAATGAAAGTAGGATATCATTGGTGAAACGTGATTATAGTTACACAAAAATTGACTTTCTCACTTAAAAACACCTTTCAGTTGCCGGCCCATTTTACCAGAATCTGTTAAGATAAAATAGGCCATTAGCCTCAGCTAAAATGGGCCACCGTTTTTACTGACTTTACTCCATCATTTTCAGGAAATTAAAATTGAAAAAATGATATACATAATGATATGCAGATATACAATGACAACAGTTGAAATTTCAAAGCTATGAATGACTTTAGCCGTACTATATAGGCGTAATTGTATTGGAAGTAGGCTACCATATGCATGCACAATACAGTACATAGGCATTAGGTTAGGTTAATTAAACTCAATGTGAAGCACTTAAACAAACTAAATTAAAAGTTATTGAAGTGTTGAAGTTTTTAATTGCTGTATTGCACAGGAAGGCAACGGAACAAAAACAAGTAGGCTGACCTGAAGGGACTACAGATAACAATTAGCCTAGCTACTTTGCTAACTGGCACATTTACATTTTTTTTATTCAAATGGAAATGTTGATTGATGTACATTGACCATTTTGAATAAAAATAGAAATAAATAAAAAAGTAAAAAGGAATAGACAGGGACAGAATGTCAGTCCACAGACATAGCAAGGGCATTAAAATTACCAAGGGTAACAACGCAACACAGTGAACTGGAAAGGTGGCTACGTGGCTCCCAGACCATGCTAAGAAAGAGCTGACATGAATATAAAAGCATAGAATGGTTAATGTGTTCTTGTGTCTAAAAAGAATTCAAATAAAAATAAATTTCTTTTACTTTTTAAGGTGTCCTGCATTAGATCGGTTCACCCACCCATTTTATCTGAACATGTTGCCCATTTTACCTGATCACAGCCCATTTGACCCAGAAAAAGGAGCTTTTAACAATTACACACCTCTAAAATATGAAAAAGACTTAAAAACAATTAATTTTCTTTATAGTCTAACGGAGGACACCTGACTAAAGAAAAATTGATCTTTTTTGGAGGTTTTATTTTGTGTGTAATGGTATTTTTATGGGTCTTTCAAAAATTTCCCAAAGAGTTCTCCAATATACCTGAGTTCACCCTATATATATGTGTGTGTTCACACAAGAGCCTGCATTAACGGGGCATTGCGTATATATATGACGTTGCACTTAAGCATTAAATTTGAGTATGTATGCTGCTTTCAGGCATTTGTGGTTGATTAAAGGCAGGCCCAATAGTTGTAAAGTTTACAGATAGGATCTGCCCACCAGGAAACAAGCACGTGCGAAGCAGCCAGACTATTAAATGCATGCAACGGAGTCTAACAAGCCACGTTCATTGTACATTATCTCCATTTCTGTGCAAACCGTGTCTTCTCCTTAACAATTAAGCACATCCTCAGGCTGGTGTGTGGTGAGCGTTTTGGATCACCCAGGTAGGTTGCTACACACTGGTGGTGGTTAGTCAGATCCCCTTCACTCTAAAGTGTTTTAGGTATCTTGAAAAGTGCTATATTAAATGCAATGTGTTGGCATTGTTTGTAATTTTCACATGGTTGAAGTGGAATACTTAAAATGACCACAGAATTAGCCGTCTTATCAAAATACATGCAACTGTAGTGCCCTACACTAAATATGATCAGGAATAACACAATGTTTGTGTTATTAAACCAGGTTATCTCACCTTTTTTGTAAATTGTAAATAATTACATTGTCGTGGTGATCATAACACAAGTCTCAGAATGTCTTTCAATTATGGCCCAATTTATCAAACATTAACAAAAAAAAACATTTAAGGGTTTATTTACAGATTGCTTTAATGTTCTGTAAAGGTAGACTTTAACAATGTACTCATGCCCCAAAAGCAAGCCGGTGGCGACAGTGGCAAGGAAAAACTCCCAGAGTTTGGGAAAACCTTGGGAGGACCCAGGCTTTTGGGGGACCCGTCCTCCTCGGGCTGGTGCTGGGACAGCAGATGTTTGAAAGAAGCTGAAACAGGAAATGTTGAGCCCGTCAGTTTCATATCATCATAATGGTTTCTCCAGACAGGGTGATACACCTGCCAACATGCACAAAGACCAGAATTGCCTGAAACAAGCAGACTTTACATATGCACTCAACTCTTCATATCATGTCTACAATTTATACCTTTAAGTTGAGAGAGTTCCCACTGGGGATGAATGATCTGGTTCCAAAGGAGTTTCCTCTGAGCTGCCATGTTGCATGATACATGTTTGTTTGGTCAGGACACGTTTAGTGTGAACCTACAAGGACAGAAGTTTAAAAAGTATTTAAATAATTTACATCATACCACAGACAGTCCGAGAAGTATAATGTCATTTCTCAAACAGTCTTACAATAGCAAATGATTCTAGCATCATTTGAGCCAAACAGTGGTATTACATACAACCTGTGCCATGGATATTACTGTTTCCAGTCCAGATCACTGCGCCAGTAATTTTTAACAAGGGTATCTGCCTTACCTTGGTTACAATGGCCTGACAGTTCTCATGCAAACTGTATGTGAAAGAGTTCACATCGTGTTTCCATGTCACAGCAGGATGGCAGCAGTTCCTGTGAAGATGCTCTCTTCTCCTAGTGTGTTACATTTAGATTCTTTTGCACCACTAAAGATGAATATCCAAAAGCATGTCACTATTTTTCATTTGTTCATTTTGAGCACTAAGATGTGTGATTACTATGGACGTCCTGCATGACCAGCTGTACTGACCTTGTCTCCTACTCAGACTTCTTGGGTTCCTCTTATCTTCCATTAGTTTGTTGTGTTGATGCTGCTTGGGCTGACCATTGCCTTCCTCAGCCCAATCAGCATGTTTATTCTCCATTCTCTTGCCTCCTGCTCAGCAGCACTTACTCTCTCCTCCTCCTCCAGCTGCTGTCTTTCCAGCTCCACTCTGGAAGTGATATCACTCCTCCATTGGATCCATTTCGCCTTGTCCTCAGCTTCCTTCTTCAGTTTTTCCTTTTCTTTTTGGCGCAGGCGCAGTTTTAAATTCTCTTCCTCCTTCAAGCTCCTCTTTAGCTCCGTGGCAAAACTTTGCTTGAAAAGGTTGGCCACAGCTCCTGGTACTGCCTTAATTTTGTCACACAGCTTATTCCATTTGTCAATTCTTTTTAACCACTTCCTGTTGTTCTTACATTTCCTTTCTTCATATTTCCTCATTATCTTCAACTCCTTATTTTCTTTTTTCTGCCTTTTTTCCTCCATTTTCTTCTGCTTTCTTGTCATTTTCTCCTCCTTTGAAATCTTCTCCCCCTCTTCACCAAAACATGGCCTGAAAAGTTTGGCCACAGCTTGGCAACAACGTCCTGGTCCTCTCCTTACTTTGTAACAAAACCTATTATATTTGTCAATTCTTTTCATCCACTTCCTGTTGTTTTTACAAACCCTTTCTTCATATTTTTTCCATATCTTTAATTTCCTATTTTCTTCTTTCTCCATTTTTCTCTCCATTTTCTGCTCATTTTCTTTCTTCTTCTCCTCCTTGTAATCTCTTAGAATATCGGCTGTTATCTTTTTTCTTTCCTCTGCCAGCTCCTTCTTAAAGTTTTTCTCCTCTTCCTTCTCTAATTTTTTTTGCTCTGCAACCGTGTGTTCCGATGTCCATACTTTCTGCACTTACTGTACTTAGTTTGAGAACGTAGGGTGTTCACATTACGATTTTGGCGAAAATAAGTGTACTGAAAGGACCCGGATGCTGCCCTCAAAACGGTCAAAACGGTGAGTGTGGATCAAGGTACACTTTTCGCACTCAAAGCCGCCATCTTAGCTACATAGCTGCGGAAGTGACGAATCCAAACAGACCAAACTGAAGAAGAAACGAGGAGATAACGTTGCTGACGACGTTGGCGCATTTTTCAGGAAGCTTGCAGTAGTGTATTCATTTTGCAATGACTTAAATATGTCTCGTTCTCCGTTCAAAGTTGGCGGGTAATGACACGCGCGGCTGCAGTCACCATCGGAAATTCCGGTAAGTGCATCACGGAGTATGGAATATGGAACAACACTTACCTGCTGAAATCTGTGTACTTAGTAAGTGCAGACAGTGCACTGTAGTTAAGTGTACCCATGGAAGTATGAATATCGGAACACACCACTAGTTTCTGTTTCTCCTGCTTTGCTTTTTCCTTTTCCCTCTGTTTTTCTTGTTTTTCCTCCTCTTTCAGATGCTTTTTGCCTTTTTTCAGTAACGCATTTAGGATGTCTTTTTCTTGTTTGAGTGCAACCTCAACACGCTTCTGGCCCTCTTCAATGTTTTCTCTTGTACTTTCAAGTCTTCCTCCATCTTTCTTTTCTGCTCTGCTGGTATGGTTTTCTTGTTGCTTTTGTAATCTTTCTTATTTCTTTGTAAGAAATCTTTCTCCTGTTTTGACCATGACTTTGTATCCATTTTAAGTTCTTTCATCATTGCCAATTTCATTTCAGTAACCATTATGAAGTACTTCAATTCTTTAATACGCCAGGTTGGGTCATCCTTTTCAAAACTGTCCTGGTTATCATTACCCTGGTCCTCCCCAGTCATCAAATCATCCTCTGAAGCCTGAAACAGTGCAAAAAAACTATTTAGAAACAGTTTGTTTTTTGGCTCGAGATGTCATTATTTGACTCTTCGGGGTTAACTTATTGTACTTCGTCAATGTCCTGTTGCTAATATGATGTTGACATTGCCTGGTTGTCAAGAGTATTTTTTTTTAAAGAGAACACCGATCTGCTCATGAGCAGTTGATCTTCGGGAATGGAAGAAACCCTCATGCATTCGTTAATTTTCTTTAGGTCTGTTTTTTCACTTACTTGTGTGAAACATAAATTTCCCTTTGGTTATGAACAATGCACGTAGATGTACTTTTAAAAAGAAACAGATTATTCAATAAATGTTCTTTTTGCTGACACAACCATGAGGGCACAATGTCATCTCCTATCTAGGCAATGCAAATCTTTGCAGGAAAAAAACGAACAATCCGCTCACATAGAATAGTAATGACAGCAAGCGCATGTCGTGAATGCACAGTGTGCTGCGGGATGATAGGGCCCAATGTTTTATATACCTTGGTTAGTATGATGTATTACTTAAAAATTCAAATCATTAAACTTAATGGTCCGTTCAAAGGTCTCATGCCAATTTTATTATTAATTAGAATTGAATTTGAGATTAGCTAGAATTTACTCTGTCAGGTGGTGACTCGCTCCTTGAAGAGGAAGAAGAGCCAAAGGCAACGGAGGATGTTGATGCATAATCAGATGAGGCAGGTGAGGAACAGTCTGTTGGTGTGCTCTCAAAGCTTTCCTCCCCTGCCAGGGTCTTTAGGACCTTTGCCAGGACTGCCTCATCTCCTGTCTCCATGCAGTTCGTGTGTACAATCCTTCTCTCATGGTCCTTCCTCCTCATTTCCACCTCAGCTTTAAGGCCTCTGATGTCCAGATTGTATAACTCCAATGCTTGCAGCTTTGCTTTGCGTATTTCTGGAGTCAGGTTCATAATTCTCCACCCTCTCTCCATCACTTTCACCCTGTTCTCATATAAATGAACAGGATTTAGGGTTGACTGCACACCAGTAAGATGGATTAACAGGTTTGCCTCATGGTCATTTGACTCATGAGGTGACGGACCAGTGATATGTTCCCAGGGGCTAGTGGGAGTAAGTACCCTTGCAGCCAAGTTTTGGACATACTGCAGCCTATTTAGTCTCTTGGCGGGGATGCCATTGAGCAGGCCATTGCAATAGTCCAGTCTTCAGGTGACAAAAGCATGAATAAGCTTTTCAACTGTAGATGAAAAAGACATTACACACCATGCTGTGACAACATAATGTTGCGTTAAAGAAGGTAAATTATAACAGCGTGTGCGTGTATGTGTGCGCTTGGTTCATTTGTTTTGGGAACGTTGGATGGTTCGCCACGATAGTGATGATGTGCCATTGTGTGTGTGAAACACAGCAATAAACAGCATTAAAGGAAAGGTTAGTGTGAAATGCAATGATTATTGAATAGACGAAGAAAATATTCTGTGAATAAATATGGACAGAGATGAAGAAGTCGATACATCGCCATTCGTCCAACATGGTCCACGCTTTCTGGAGTTTTACAGTGTTTTATTGTTTTTCACGGTTGGTGTAAGTAGGGCGGGACTAAAGCGCATCTTACTTATGTCATGAGGATTATGTTTAGCACAGTATGCCATTGGAGGGGTGGAATGGCAGTGCTTTGAGCCTACCAATGACTGTATACTGCCGACATGCCCACAGTGTCCAAGCACAGAAAGTACCGCCTATATTTTCACCACTTTGAGACATTATTTGACATTGTAGCAACGTTCATATTTGCTTAATTAATGAGGTGGTCAGTAATAACTATTCATTCGGAATAAGGAACGTAAAGGTGTACTTCTATCGTGTTTTCATTAATTTTTGTGGTGTTCTCTAGTATTAATAATTGCCCTGTGCGCTGGTTTTGATGAAAAAAATGTTCTAGTGTTTCTGTTTCAGGCTGTTTTAGTTTGGTGGAGGGGGTGGGGCCGGGAGAACGACACGATTTTACCAGAGGCGTGACACGCTCCCTGCAGCTTCCTTTGCCTCACAGTCAACTTGATAGCAGAGTAAGGTAAAGGGGAAAAGTCAACTTGACAGCGGTAAAACTGCACACAGAATGTCTTCGGAGATACAGCCTTATGTGTTTGATCCTGAATCCGAAGAGGAAGGAGAGATGGCACAAGCACAGTCGCTTCCTGACCGTTTGTCAATGAACGTTTCAGAATGGTAATATTTGCATGACAAAACAGTGCAAGTGCCCGGCTAAATGCAGTTCAGTCATTCAACTAGCCTGCTAATCTTATGCGAGTCAGTCACAGGCTAACATCATTTAAAGCCCATTCGGTCAGTTTCTTTTATATGCATTTGCACGTCTACGTCACGCTGCAGGCCCTTTTCGCATTGGGTCGTTTTTCCACCTATTGTCTTCTTTTGACTGATATAGAAAATAGGGGTAGAAAAATATTTTGATATGCAGCATGCATATGCAACTCGGGGTGACCTATCATATTTCAAAAGAGCAAGTACTAAACGGTTTCTCGTGGAAGTACACCTTTAAGGAAGATATTATCTTGACTTAACCCCATCTTAAAACCTATTGCATCCTAGTGTATACTTGTTCTGATTAAAAAAAGTGACAACTTTGAAGGTCTAATAAACAAATAAATAAAAGAAAAAAATGCTTAAACCTTTAGGTTGATCAAACATATTCATGAAGATTTAAAAGCATCAAAGGGAAAATCTGTTAATGTCTAAACAATATGCATCTTAACATTTCATTAACATATTTTCTCATCAAACAATCAAGTCATAGTCAAGTCAGAACAATGTGTTTATCAAGTTTTATTCAACAACACGTCTGAAGCTCACTGAATTCACAAAGAATAAATACTTCAGTTGTGTGTGAAGTAGGAATACAAATTCAAAAATTGCACCCCGTTGTGAACTTTGACAATACATCACCTGCCATGGCCTTTGTACTCTGCAAAAACATTTCAGTATTATTATTATATTGATCAATAGATCAGTAATGTAAGAGTCCCAAAAGGTTGCAGAAACAGTCCCGTAAACAAGTAACCTTAGTGACAGAGCATTACACATCTAATCACACAGATCATTAATGCATAGGAAATGTGAACACCCATCTCAAACTCTATTACTACAGTATTCACATTGTTTTTGAGTGTGCACTGCTGGTCACCATGTGATATACTGTACATGGACGGACTGACAGGAGAGTCTGAGTCATAAGCCATTGAGCCGGCCGTCCTCCACCTCTTACAGTCAACACTTAGGTACTTCCCAAACAATCTATTAAACCAGTATAAGCCAGTATGCATGTAGCAAATATTCATCTCTGCATCATCTGCATGCACACATGTTAACTGTGTATACACTCAGGACTGATGGCTTGCAAAGGGACAAGATGCGATTTGTTATGAGGTGGCTGGGAGGCCCAACATCCAACTGAACAGACGTTGTCGAGTGGGGGATGAATAACTGGTCCCCAGCCCTAACGTAACATGAGCGTAATACACAAAACCCCACAGCTAAATGACTGACCTACCCACTCGCCATACATGATGTAAAGAGGAAGACTGGGCCTGCCCATAATGTCTGTGATGCTGCATAGAATTTCGCCTTCAAGTCAGTCTGGCCAACCTGTCTACTCTCAGCTGTTACTTATAGAGGTTCCCTGTATACAGAGGCAGTTGATAGAGGTCTGTTAAACCCGTCTCTGAGAGCTTCCTGTCTATGGCATCTTTGCTACACCAAGTTCTATCTACAAGCTTGGTGCAACAGCCAGGCTAAAAAGACCTAATATGGGTGGTTGCATCAGCGTAGAATAGCTGTGGCTCCCACTGCCCAGTGTAGCTCCTCAACACAAGTGGTAGCAGTAGATCACTTTATTGTCCCCGTGGGCCAGTTGGATTTGCAGCACAATCGCAATCACAGGCACTTGTTACAGGACAGCAAAATATATGGCACTGACAGCAACAGACAACATAAGGAACATTCTTCCTACCCACACTAGCACATCACCCACTGGGTCTCACAGGCCAGCTGCATGACTGGGTGGCTTTAGCTTATTTAGAGGGGATACAGATGTCTAGACGGCAGGAGTTTGAATGAAGAGGCCAGTGGGTGTGTATAGTCACAGATGATATTATTTGCTACTTTCACCAGTCTGTCTTTGTAAATGCTTTGCATATGTGGTAGAGCAATTCTAATGTAAATAGCTTATTGGCTTGACTGTCTTGACTTTTCTGTATCAATAAGACTCAGGTAGTAACACAACTGATGCCCCAGCTGTCAGTCAGTGCTTTCCCTACCATGTGACCTAACCTATTCCAACATGGTGGGTTTGTTTGAAACAACTCTCCACCTCTGCTAAAGTGTGAGGGACTGGTTGATGAGAACGTCTGTGGAGTTCATGGTTACATCCTGTGGTAAAGGAAAGGAGTGGAGCAGTCATCTCATCCATCAGCAGAGTGCTGCCTCTGTGCCCACACCCTTCTTTCTCAGCTTGACCTTGCTGACATTAAAACATTTTTTTGGGTACAGGACACAATAAATGAGCTTTGTCAACAGCTGAGTAAGGTGAGTAGTGTCCAAGTCTCTGGAGTATCTATCCCATGACTGATTGGGAAATAACTGTCTGCAACAAGCAGTCCAGTTCACAAAGTGGTAAGACTATTTATTACATAAACATATAATATTAAAAGGATTGTTATAAAAAAGTAGAATGTCTGGATAGGACATTTTTATTTTTTTATTTTTTTAAGTATATTTTTGGTCTTTTGTGCCTCCATTGATAGGACAATGAAGAGTAGGACAGGAAATGAGGGGGAGAGAGAGATGGGGTAAGGTTGGGATATGACCCGGGTTGGATTCAATCCTGGGTCCCCATGGGCACTTGCCCATTCATGGTACTGGTGGTCTACCCACTGTGCCCCTGCCAAGGGGCTATTAGGTTGGTAGCCGGCTCAGCAGCTGGTCCACATGGTGCTCCAGACTGCTGAAGAGCCCATCGGCGAGGGCCTGGAGGCGGCTGTAGGTGGTGAGGTCCAGACTAAAGATCTCGTAGAGGAACCCCAGAACGTCCGCCTGAAAACAAACAAACCCGTCATACTAACGTTCAAGCCAGTGATGAATATTTAACTGCAGCGGTATTTAACTACATCCACGGTTTTAAATCCACACACAGTGGACAACCTTTCTTAAAACCGTCATAAAAATTCTTTTGAGCAGATAACAGAAAAGAAGGGTTTTCAAGATGTGGTTAGTACTTACCTGCAGCATCTCCCAGTACCGGTATGCTGAATCTGACCAGGTGGTACAGGGCAGGAAGCTGTAGATAACAGCAAGCAGTTGGTCCAGAAAGCCACCTTGTACTCTCTATAGGTGTAACAACAGAGAACAGTGTTAGATAGGCACAAGAACCCAATAGAAACTGATCACAACAGACAGAAATTGTGATATTTCTCACTGGGATCAGCTGGGTGCGAGCTTCTACAAGTACTCCAAACAGCACCAGCTCAAAAACAACATCGATGATGTTGACGTAGTGGATCTGAAATATCAGAGTTCAATCACATCATGCACAATAAATACTGGGAGCAGGACTAATAAACAGTCGACATATGTAGAAAAGAAAAAGTCCGCTCAACCAGGTTTATGCTCCCAAGTTTTTTATTTTTATACCGTGCAACATTTTGGGCTTACTCACCCTTGAATGAGCCTGAAACGTCACACGGTATAAAATAAAAAAACTTGGGAGCATAAACCTAGTTGAGTGGACTTTTTCTTTTCTACATATAAATCTGAAATATAGTCATAACATAAATTACACTGTGTGGGTTAAGAGTTTTTTATTTTATTTTGTGATATTAAGCTATAATGCCAACATACCCCAGCCTCCAGCAGCTCGTCCTGAATGCTCAGGGCATTGTGAGGGTTCTGGACATAGGCCAGCAGTGTGTCGAAGGCCTGCTCAAAAAGATGAGCATCCTGGAAGAGAGAGTTAAATGATGAGAGATGAAAGAGAGAAAAGTGTGTGTGTGGTGTATGCAGCTCTGCTTTTAGATACATACTGTACACATTACATGTAACATGAATAAGAGTTAAACCACATACCTTCCCATTGAGGGTGGCCAGGTTGCTCAAGATGACCCTCACAGCAACGGTGATGTAGTTACACTGCTGGTCATGTCTGAGCAGGATCTTAAAAAGACCATAAAAAGGTTTAATAAGGATATGTTGTCATGGTCCACATGCTAAGTGTTGCAGAGAAGAAATGAGAAACTCACAGTAAACGCCTGCCTGAGAGCAGTTAGTCTGGCAGGGAAGTCTCCCAGGCCGCTGGACTGCAGAAAGTTGCTGTTGACCAATAAGAAAATGACAAGCAAAGTTTAGCCAGTGCGCTGATCTGGAGTCAGTCAGTTCTGAGCTGATAATAAGCTTAAGCTCATTTCGCTCACCCACACACAATCACCCGGTAAGACGCTACGCATGTGGGGAGGAATAAATCAATACTCACAAGAGTGAAGGCACCTGTCGGGCCTCAGGCGAAAGATTGCAGCCCTCTGGTCCCTGACATTGTAAAATATTGTAATTCATCATTGTAAAAAACAAAACAAAAAGTAATTAGCATAGTGCAGTAAAAAAAAATCCATATAAGATGCTTGTGTCAATGACTGGCTGAAGGACGTATGAGTGTTTGAAATCACCTGGGCAGATTCCTGGGTGTCCTCATCAGTGCAAAAAGAGACATCAGCACTGGCTGATGCAGAAACATCTGCATCAGGTAAGGCAGAGGCATGAGCACTGGCTGAGGCAGATAAACCAGAGCCTGGTGAGGCATAGGCACCTGTATCAGGTGTGGCAGAGGTGTCAGGGTCAGCTGATGCAGAAGCATCTGTATCAGGTGCTACAGTGGTGTTAGCACCAGGTGTTGCAGTGGTGTCAGCCCCAGCAGAGGGAGGTGCATCAGGGCCAGGGTGGGCAGAGGTGTCAGTCCCAGCAGAGGGAGGTGCATCAGGGCCAGGGTGGGCAGAGGTGTCAGTCCCAGCAGAGGGAGGTGCATCAGGGCCAGGGTGGGCAGAGGTGTCAGTCCCAGCAGAGGGAGGTGCATCAGGGCCAGGTTGGGCAGAGGTGTCACCACCAGCAGAGGCAGGTGCATCAGGCCCAGGGTGGGCAGAGTTGTCAGCCCCAGCAGAGGCAGGTGCATCAGGCCCAGGGTGGGCAGAGGCGTCACCACCAGGACCAGCAGGAGACGGGTTTGGGATGGTGGAGGCAGGGATGTATGTCACCTCAGTCCTTTCCCGGGACCTCACTGACCCATCAGCCGCAAGTTTCACCTGCTTGCAGACCTTGGTGACCTGGATGACCTGTTTAAAGACACACAGACCACAGCTTAAAAAAACAATTCCATGAATTCACATAAAAGGAGGTTATTTTATGAAAATTAGAAGTAGCATCTACCTGAACTCCATCCAGATCAGTCAAACATCTAAACTCCTGTTTCAGGTTGGATACGCCGTGTACCAGGTCACCACAGCGCCGCTAGAATGAATGAATGAATGAATGAATGGATGGATGGGTGGATGGATGGATGGATGGATGAATGAATGAATGAATGAATAAGACAACATGCAACAGAAAAGTTCTTAATCTTATTCAACAACATTGGTACCTCGATGAAGGTGGCAATATCAGTCCTGGCAAGGGTGTCAGGGTTGCCCTGAAAATATAGATAGATTTTTAGGCCTTCCTAATTTAAAAAGATTCATTTACAATGAAAAAGTAATTCTATACACATGCATATGTATATACTAATTTATATCAAGTATTTTACTTACCTCTGCATCCACAACAAAAGTCTCATTTGTGAGGAACTGAAACTGGGTCCTCACAGGCCCCTCGACTGCTTCTCCGAAGCACAGCTTCGAGCCCACCATCTGTTCATGAAACACATATAAGACATCTCACGTTGATGTGAGAAGAGGACAGGTATGTTCTGGAGACAACTTCCATAAAATAGCCTCCAGTTGTAAAATGGCATTCTTGGCCATACCAGAGGGCCAAGGGAGAAGAGCGTGGACCATGTTGTTGCTGTGGTGCCGCGGTGCTGTGTCTGGACCTCCATCTGCAATTTTGTGTTACAAAAATACATGTTAAGAAACACACACATGACTGTAACACACTTGGTAACTTATTTCCTCAAAAATAGCTCCACATATTCGATTGATAATGAGGAATTATAACAGCAGACTAATCAAATTTAAGCATTGTAAATACCCCAGATGGCAGCAGCTGCCCAGTGACTCCACCCAAAGGAACCTATAGAAACGAAGACCAAGAGAAGGGAAAACTGGTAAGGACATGTCCTTGCCCATATGGTAGGCTGGTAATAGTAAAGCATGTCTCTCAATCCAAACGGTGACCAAGAGGTGCATACTTACCAGCTGGGGTGTCACGACATACCCTTGATGGACTCCTGTAGTAGCACATATGAATGTTATTGAGCGCTGAATAAACCAGTTTAACAGAATGTAGCTAGCACAAACTTTAACTTGAGTTACCATCCGCCCAGTCCCACTGGGTGTCCGCCTCGACCGTCTCCCAAACAGCCTGGGTGGCCGACACAGCCGTCTCTCGCACCGCCTGGACACCAGCCTCGGCCGTCGGCCACTGCACCAGGACACCAGCCTCCGCCGTCTCCCATTTTGCCTGGGTCCCAGCATCAGCCACTTCCAGGCCGACTTGGGTTGCAGCTTCTGTCGTTTCCAAAAGCACTTGGGTCGCGGAGTTGGCTGTTTCCCAGCCGGCCTGGGTCGCAACCTCTGCCCTTTCCCAGTCCGTCTGGGTCCCGATTTCGGCAGTCTTCATTGGCTGCCGGTACAGCAGAAAAACAGCGCCGACTGCTGTCGCAGCTAAGCCTGCTGCACAGACAACGGGACGTAATCCCAGTCGGGGAAAAGGGTTAGCCATCTCAGTGGCAATTAATTAAAACAATTCAAAACAATATATCAAGGAAATCACAAAAGTCGCAGAGTCGCAATAGCAAGAGGTTGTCGGTAAACAAGTGAACTAAAAATGTTCATTTTATTAACGTTCTACTTCTACAAGTTCTAGTTGTTCAACTTATCGGACATTAGGTGACATAGTGACGTAGGCCCTATTTTGAACATTCAGTAGCCTAACGTTTTAGTATTATTATTTTTGCTTTTCTTTATAGGGGATACAATATCCGGTTGATTTTATTATTATTATTATTATTATTATTATTATTATTATTATTTTAATTCGACTAGCTGTAAAAATTCGTTGTAGGCTAACTGAAAATAAACAAACCAAACAGTCAGAATTCCAAATGACTTGTTGAAATCTGTGCCTGTGCAAACCTGGATGTCACCGGGGTACAGACCTTCATATCTCTTTGAGGCCGATGTCTTCCATATCAAATACAGAGGAAAAAGAATTGGGAATTATGTGTGTATGGTCATGTCATATCTATCCATAGTCAGCAATGCTACAGTAGACTGTTAGTTTTGTTAGAATTTATTTGTATATTTTTTATTATATATATGTATACCTTTGGTGTCATGAATCATGGAATCATGAGTCAACACACTGTCAATAATGAGTACATTCAGTGACAGACCGTTTTCTTTTTTTTGGCTGGGCCTTCAATGACCTTTTCTTTGGGCCGGGGGGATCATTAAGATGAAAACAACAGTGACTTATCTCGTTTAAATCGCCTATGTATACAACAACTTAAAAATTATAAAGATTTCTTTTAGTAGCCTAACAAAAAAGTATTTACAGTCTCACATGAAACCGGCTACATGTTGGTGTAAGCATAGGCCTACTCATAGTAGTGAGAGAATACTCAACTATGCTGATGCAGTTTACCTCGGGGCTATTTCTGACATGATTCTCCACATACAAATGTAAACGCAGAGGAAATGATTTGATTTTCTTCTTGTTATTTTTAAGGCTCGTATCTCCAGGCATCCAGGCTAGTTAGGGAGTTGATTTTGGGATGCGGAGGGTCACAGGTTCAGTTCCTGTTCCAGTCGGGAACAAATGTTGGTGGGGGAGTGAATAACTAGCGCTTTCCTGCACCCACATCCATGGCCGATTGCCCTTGAGCAAGGCATGACCCCATAACCCCATGTTGCTCCAGGAGCGCTGTCCCTGTACGTATTTTACGGTAAGTCGCTCTGGTTAAAAGTGTTGCCTAAATGTAATGAATCCAGTCATTTCCACTTATTTTTCTGGAACCTGTGTTACATAGCAGTGCACTTTACAAAGTAAGAAAATGAGCAAGAATAAGCTCACTTCCGGTCCATAACTAGGCTTTCATCCCAAATATCCCACAACATCTCCCAAAGGACAGGCTCAACTTTTTTTCCAGAACTATACACTCGTGTCCCCTGTTTTCACATTATTCAGTTTATTCAGTTAAACTTTTGAACAAATCCCTACACCAATCTCTTTATAAACAATTGGCGTCATGGTATGGCACGTCATGACTGTTGAAACCAAAATTTAACAAACAATTCCCCAGATGGTGGGGTGGTGTAGGCTAAACTATGATGACATCTGAAAAAAACAAGTTAAAGTTGTGTGTGTGTGTGTGTGCATGTGTGCGCTTGGTTCATTTGTATTGGGAACGTTGGATGGTTCGCCACGATAGTGATGATGTGCCATTGTGTGTGTGAAACATAGCAATAAACAGCATTAAAGGAAAGGTTCAGAGCAGTGTGAAATGTAATGATTATTGAATAGATGAAGAAAACATTCTGTGAATAAATATGGACAGTCGAAGAAGTCCATACATCGCCATTCGTCCAACATGGTCCACGCTTTCTGGAGTTTTACAGTGTTTTATTGTTTTTCACGGTTGGTGTAAGTAGGGCGGGACTAAAGCGCATCTTACTTATGTCATGAGGATTATGTTTAGCACAGTATGCCATTGGAGGGGTGGAATGGCAGTGCTTTGAGCCTACCAATGACTGTATACTGCCGACATGCCCACAGTGTCCAAGCACAGAAAGTACCGCCTATGTTTTCAACACAGACATTATTTGACATTGTAGCAACGTTCATATTTGCTCAAAAGTAACGAGGTGGTTAATAATAACTCTTTATTTAGTATGAGGAATGAGGAAGATATTATCTTTGCTTAACCTCACCTTAAAAACTATTTTATCCTAGTGTGTACTTTGTTCTGATTCAGAAAATAGTGAGAAAACTTTGAATAAGATAAATAAAAGAAAAAATGCTTAAACCCTTAAGTTACTTCATGCAGATTTAGAAATGAAAAATCTGTCTTAACATTCCATTAACATTGTTTTTTTAAGCTAAATGTCAAACATATTTTCTCATCAAACAGTCAAGTCATAGTCAAGCCAAAACAATGTGTTTATCAATGTTTATTCAACATTTTAAGTCCGAATCTTACAGAATTCACAGAGGAGAATAAATACTTGAGTTGTGTGTGAAGTAGGAAGACAAATTCAAAAAATGCGCCCCATCGCGAACTTTGGCACTGCAAGCATTACCTGCCATGGCCTTTGCACTCTGCAAAAGCATTTTAGCTACAGAAATATACAAATATGGATGACATACAAGTATTAGTATACCAATAGATCAGTAATGTAGGAGTCCACTGCTGTGTAAACCGGTATAATATTTTTTTGTCTTATCCAGAACTATTCACTATTCCTTTCACATTCAAACATCTGCATTTTTACACATACAACATACAGTATACAGCCCTCATTACAGTATATAAATATAAAAAACTTTGGTAATATAGTTAAAAACATTAAAAATCATTCATCCACAGGATAGCATGACACCCCTCATCACAATTAAGTTTAACACCACAGACCCCAGCATTCATTTGTCGGTGAAAAGAACAGAAATAGTGTCGCCTAAATATCGTACTTTCAACAGAATATAGGCCAACATAGAAACGAAAGGCAGGAGCATTACATGTGACATTATCCTCTCCGAAATATGGTAAAACCCACTATACACTTGAGGAAAAGATTAGAAGTCAGTTCTTGTTTTGGTCTGTGACTGCACTTCATGTTTTACATATTTCTATAATATATTTTATGTATTAACTATAAAGTCAACAACTCAAAAGTTGTTGGTCATTACAGCTTTGTCCTTCATGTAAGATACTGTAATGCACATTGGTGAATATGTTTTTTTTTTCATTAGGAAATATTGTTTTTCATGTCTAATACTGTATAAAAATACATTGTTGCTTTCGACATGAGATCTGGCAGACATTTACCTATACAAGCACAGCTGTTAAATTTTATTTTCAGTACTGAATTCAACAACAATATACTATCCCTTGCATTCTGTTTAGTTGTCAAAGAATGCTACATTGTAAACTATATACTCCCAATAAAATTCCCAAATGGTCTGCTCATATTTTCATTTCATGTTTATAAATATTTTCAATTGAAGAGCTACAGTAAGGTGGCGGCTCCTCAGGCAGAGGTTGTTTAGCTGCCTGAGGACCTGTCATGAGCTGTGTGTGTGTTAGACACGGTCCCTCTTAGGAGCATAATTCCCTCAGGGTGTATTAGACACGGTTCCTCCTCTCACATTCTTTAGTTGGCTGTGTTGTTGACAGCCTCATCTTCTTCGTCGATACTCAGGTCCAGTTTTAAGCTACCCAGGGTCTGCTTCATCATCATGGACTCCTTCCTCCTGCAGAAAGAGAGAGAGAAAAAGATCTTATGTTATTGTCATGTATTGTGTAAATGGCAATACATTAAAAAAAAAAAGCAGTCATTATGGCAGTATGATTTTATTTGTAATTAATTATTTATTACTGATCCCTTAATATATTTTTAATTAGAAATGTACTATTGTAACTGTTATTGCTATTTATCACATGTTTTCACATTCCTTCATCCATTCTGTGTATTTTGCTTTGACAAGTGGCTTTCTGCATTCATGCCAATGAACCACAACTTGATTTGATTAAAGAGAGAGAGAACTCCATATAAAAACACACCAAGTAGGTAGTTTAATGATCAACCCAGATTAGTTAACTTCAAGTGAGTTCTAAACTCCTAAAGAGGGAGTCCTTTAGTTCCGTTCTCCTCGCAAAACAAAGCCATAAGGCTCTTCTGTTAGGAGGGTTATCATTTGCTCAGTCAACATACCCAGGTGAGTGACTTGTTGTTTTTCAATGCTGCCCCAAATGAATCGTTCATATGTATGGGGCATGTGTGTGTGTTATTTTATTGTTGCTTATTGTTGTAATGTTACGTTACAAATTAAGTAGATTTTCTGTTGTTATTTGTGCTTTGGCAACACTGTATTTCAACAGGCATGAACTGAATTGACTAAACCTGCTTTCTGGAATACTGCCCTCACACACACGCACACACACACACACACACACACACACACACACACACACACACACACACACTCACATTCACAGCCACCCATTATAGGTGTACGTACAGGAGGTCTCTCTCACTTGAGCTGTAGGTGCTGATCGAGCAGCTGTCACACACACGCACACACACACACACACACACACACACACGCACACACGCACACAAGGTCTGACTCACTTGAGCTGCAGGTGCTGGTCGAGCAGCTGTCTCTGGAGACGCTGGCTGGTCTCCCTCTCCTCGGCCAGCTCCCTCTGGGTGCTCCTGTGCTGCACCTCCCTCCGGCTCGCCTCCTCCTCCACCTCGTTCAGCTGCCGCTTCAGGGAGCGCATACGCTGGGTCATCTGGACACGCACACCAGGGGTGGAAATTAGCCATACAAAATGTAAACCTTGTAGGTACAATCACAGAGAGACTACAACCTTTAACAACCACCGACAAATAAACAGTGAAATTCACCGGCCACTCCACAGCAAATTGTTGTTTTGTGCCTGAAATCTACCAGCTACTTTCATATTTTACCAGCATTTGGCTGGTGGCTGGTGGCTGGTGCCAAATTTCCATTCCTGACACACACACACAAATGTGTGCTGCAAGTTTAAAGGTAGTGTGGGGTGTGTACATCCAAGCGAATTCTAACATGTGCCAGATGACTCGTCCTCAGTTGCAAGGTTAACATTCCATTTTAACAGTGCACACAAGGAGTGCTGATCCAAATTCCCTGCCACATATTTAATCAAATCCATTTCCGAACCAGCTAATTCTAATGAGCACACAATTAGTTAGTTAGTTTCTTTTCTATCTATCTGTCTGTCTGTCTGTCTGTCTGTCTGTCTGTCTGTCTATCTATCTATCTATCTATCTGAAAACAACTACTACTCCCTTGTCCAAATACAAATATGGAAATAGATTCCACATCTGGAATGTTGGGTGGATGCTCCCTTGGGGACGATAACAAAATGTGCAGAAAAAATATCTTCTCTGGGAACATAACACACCACAGGGGTAACAAACACAAACACACACACACACACACACACACACACACACACACATACAAATACACACGCATACACACACACCCACACATACAAACACACACACATTTTGTGCAGTGTGAACAAGGAAAAATAGCATACAGACATAATCTGATGCAATGACAAGATAACAATGATATGAGAGGAATGCACACAAATAAAAAGGGAATGTAACAGCATTCTCCTCATAACTTAAAGCACTGCTCCGCCATCAAAAGCAGCTGTGTAAACATGCCACTTCACTGCCCCCCAGTGGTCAAACAGTGAACTCCTACCAGGTCTCTCTGCTCTGTGGCGACCCTGTTCTCTTCCTCCAGCTGGTCGGTCAGCTCATTGATTCTTCTCTCCAGCTTGCTGACGGTATTGGCCAGAACGGTCTTATTCCTGAAGATGCAAAGTGACATCTCTTAGCTCCTGGCCTAATTGTGGACATGTGTTACCCAGCAAAAGCACAGACAGATAGCCAATAACTGTCTCCTCTGTGTCCCGCAATGGCAAAGAGGGGCAATTTCAGAGAAATATAGAGACAATCACACAGTTTGTACATTTGTTTTGTGGACACAGACCACATAAACAGCAGGAGACCTTGCATTTGTACTGTGCATCAATGTGTTTGTTCTGCAGGTGTCTGTTACTCTGTGTGTGTGTCCTTCATGGGATGTAAGTGTGAAAGCGAGTTATGCCTGTATGTTTGTAACATTTGTAAGTCAGAGTCTGTATGTGTGTGTAAGTGTGTATGTGTGCGTGTGTGTGTGTGTGTATGTATGTTTGTTTGTGTGTTGGGGGTGGGCAGGTGTAATATTAGTCAGTCAAGGTCTATGTGTGACTGTATATGTGTGTTCGTATGTCTGTGTTTGTGGACATAAGTAAGTCAGGGTCTCTTTCTCGCTGTGTAAGTATGGGTGTGTATGTTCAACTATTGTGTGTGTGTGTAGTGTGTGTATGTGTGTGTGTGTGTCTGTGTGTGTGAGTAGGTGTGTGTGTGTGCGCACGTGTGCATGCGTCTAATGTGTATGTGTGTGTGTGTGTTTGTGTGTGTGTATGTGTGTGTGTGTAGTGTGCTGACCTCTCCTCTGCTCTCAGGTTGTTCTCCAGCTCTTTGACTCGGCCCTCTGCTTTGCTAATGACGTCATCCTGCACTTTAGAGTTCTGCAGCTCATCCACCTCCGACCGCAAGTCCTTCACCTGCCCCAACACAAGCACCACATGACATACATAAGGACTTATCCTCAAACACAAACAAACACACATACATGACATTACAGATGAACACAAGCCCACACACAAACAAGAGCAGAGACACGAGGGATTATTCTCAAGGGAAAAAATCAAACATACATTACATGGTGCATTACGTATAACCACAAGCACATACATACAAAAGAACAGAAACACTGACACTAACAGACACACGCACGCACACAAATGTGCGTGCCACACACACAGACACACACACACACACACATCCATGAAAGCAGAGAGTGATGTGTACTCCACCTGTCTCTCCAGAATGGCCTTCTCACACTCCAGCTGGTCAGTCTGATCTTTCTCCTGAATCAGTTTCAGCTGAAGCTGCTCCGTCTAGAAAAAAGTAACAAAGACCTGTTTAATTCTAAACACAAGCACAGGCGCAGACATACAGACAGACACACACACAAACATGCACACAGACACACAAGCATCAGCACAACTACAACCACAGCCATGCACACACACACACACACACACACACACACACACACACACCTGTTCAATGGCTCTCTTGTGCTTGGCAGCCCATCTCTGCTCACTGTCGTGCATCTCCTCCAGGTCACTCTCCAGGTCAATGATGCTCTCCTGAAATCAGATCACGCACATATTACTGATAATGTTAAAATATGTGTTTAAGCTGTGAAGACTTCATGTGAAAAAGCTATTTACTCTACTATTTACTGACCATGGGTCATACTTCTCCTTGAGTTGTTTTTCACTCATCCAATACATGTCATGAGGGTGAGATGGAACAACAATGTTCTTTTCTGTCCTTTTGAGTGTGAGTGCCTGTGCCTGTATGTGGGTGTGTGTTGTCTGTGTGTATGTCTGTGCCTGAGTGTGTGTGTGTGTGTGTGTATGTGGTGTCTGTGCCTGTGTGTGTTTTGTCTGTTTGTGTGTACCTGTGTGCTCTTGAGCTGCTTGGCCAGGTCCTCTTTGGCCTGTCTGGCAGTGTGCAGCTCCATCTGCAGGTCCTCCACGTGGCGCTCGGCCTGCTTGCACTGCAGCTGGATACGCTCACGCAGCTGGATCTCCTCCTCCAGGCTCTGCTCCTTATCGATCAGCTTACCAGACACCTGACACACACAAACACACACACACACACGGACACACACACAGATATGGACATTGACACACACACACGTAATGAACACACACATTATTATGCAATCTATATTTGAACATATACTTTACATTAACGTTTACATATACCTACTTTTGTCTTTGTTTTTTAAAGCATTAAATAATCATTGTGATAATGTGCTATTTAAAGCAACAGTAAGTAGTTTTCCAACCTTAAAATAATGTTTTCTAAATGGTTTCAGTGGATTTTGTAACTGGGTGAAAGGCAGCTTTATAAATTCGCTTTGCCCCCCTACATGGGTTATAACCGCATTCAGTAAGTTTAGAGGAGTGGGCCATCTCTCCCTAGTTTGAATGACAGACAATTCAGCTTCCAACCTGTTGGACGAGCGAAGATGAAAACTACTTAGTGCTGCTTTAAATAAAATGGAACTGGATCTTGTATGCTAGCGCTGTACCTCTCCCTGCAGTCTGCCGATGATCTGCTGGAGTCGCAGCATCTCCTGGTTCTTCTCCAGCAGGCTCTCCTCCAGCTCCTCCACCCGCAGTTGGGCCTCCGCCCTCAGCTTCTGCTGCAGGCCCAGCTCCGCACCAGACTGGGTGCAGCTCTGCAAGGCCTCGGCCAGCTGAGGAGCACACACACACGCACACACACACACACACACACATACACACACACACACACACACACACACACACACACACACACACACACACACACATGATATAGGATGGGTATATTATCTGGTTTCAAAAATGTGTGTGTCTGTCTAGGTCTATGTCTTTTTTACTCATATTCTATGAATACTCGCTGCTTTCATTGACATTGCTGTACTAGGTAGAATTTTTCCCACATTTGAAGTGTAGTCTGTAGGCAGGCTAATTGCATTCGTGACAACCAGACATGAATGATTGGGTAAAGGCAGAGCCACTTGTTTTAAACTTAAGCAGAGCCCACATCTACAGGAAGAAATCGTTTCTTAATACAGCACTGCCAGACCCTCTGTACAAAATGAAATGAAGTACGAGGCGCTGGTTTACCAGGCTAGGTAAAGACAGCAAGTTGAGTCAAACTTCAGTGTTTGGTTACCTCAGCCTCGAGTCGCTGCACAGAGCTGTTGAGTGCCGAGTTCTTCTTGCCCTTGCTCTCCTTGTCCACCTCCAGCTCCTCCAGCTTCCGCTCAGCCAGCCACAGCTTCTCCGAGAGGGACTGAGCGTGCTGCGTCTGCTTCTCCAGAGCTTCCTGTGAAGACGCACCATGACTAGTTAGCACCATGCTACCTACCATTTCAACAGCTCTGGAAAAAATTAAGAGAGCACTACAAATTTTCCTACAAATCAGCATGTATGACAACATGTATGAGAGCCATTCCTTTCCAGTGTCAGTTGAAGTTGGAATTTGGAAGAAATGTTGTCAATAGTTTACAGAATAAAACAAAAAAGGTTTACTTTACTCACACATACACCTATAAATAGTTAAATCAGAGAAACTGATAATTTTACAGTGGTCTCTTAATTTTTTTCCAGAGCCGTGTATTCTTGCTACTGTAAACTACTAGACAGCCTAGTTCTGCTGTTGTGCCTCCACTCAATATTGTATTTCATTACAGTCAGGGAACTCTAATGAAGCTTTGGTTTTGCCAAACAGAAACTAAGGACAGAATCAATAGGTTTAAAGTTCAAACAAAAGGCCCCTCCACCACAAAGTAAACGTGTATCAAGACTCTAGAAATAGTGAAAGAGTCTGGGTCACCAGGCTAGTATACCAGTGCATAAATGCTAATGGCCATGACTGCTATGCATAGACTTGTTGATAATGCAGGAAACAGACACACCTCAGCGTCCTGGATTTTGTTCTTGAGGGACTGCTGGAGGAAGTTGAAGGCGTACTCCTGAGTGTTGGCCTCTACCATCACCTCTCTGGCTTCCCTCAGTTCACCCTGTCACACAAACACACAGGAAACAGGAAAAAGAGTTCAGTGCCAGCCAACCACTTTTAATTTCAGAAGTATGCCAGCATCAGCAGGAAACACAAGCCATGAGATGATTAGCAAACTCAAACCAATTTAAATTTAACTATATCGTGCAGAGAAATTTATTTTCTTTCAGAAATTACAAATTAGATGATCCATCATCTGTTATTGCTCGAACCTTCCAGAACCTTGAATGAACCTTCCAGAACCTGCAGAGTCTTCATGACCTGAGATGGACAGAGAACGGGACCTGCTACGCCAAAGACCTTACTGATATGCACAGCCCTTTGTTATATCCCTGTTCTCGATTAAACTATCCTTATACTTATTTTGCCGCACAGTGTTTCTGGTTGAACTGTGTAAACCTGGGTAGAAGCCAAACTTCTGGAAGTTTCTGCAGAAGTGTGTGAGACTACTCTAAAGTCTGTGGCTCACCTCCATCTGTCGGAAGCGCTCCACCATGACGTTGTGGTCGGACTCCAGCTCCACCATCCTCTCCCTCATCTTCTTCATCTCCGCCTGCAGCTGGGCATTGTTGCGTACCAGGTCCTCGTTGTTGACCAGGAGCCCACGCATCTCAAAGCGGATCTGATTTCGCTCCTTGTCCATCTCAATGCTCTCGGCCTCCAGGAATTGGTTCCTCTGCAGATAGAGGATGATTAGAAGATTAAGAAGAAGGACAGACAGAGAAGAGAGAAAAAATTAGCCGTAATTCAAATACTGTGAGTGTCATTATTTATAAGTTCCCAATTTAAACAAATGAAAGGCTCATGGGTTTTGTAGTAATGGTAAGGTGGGGAAAACCCCAATGTCAGTAGGGGCACTGGTAAGCCAGATGCAATAGAAACACAGAAAGGAAGGAGGCCCACAGAGACTGCTTCTGTATAGGGCTCAGAGTTCAGTGCTATGGTGCCCTATGTTGCCCTACAAAAGCAAAGTGCAGTAACTACATGAACACCAAAACTTGAAGAAGAAAAATGTTAAAGTTGTCACACTGCCCAGTGAAATATGTTGTAGGTATAATAGTGGCATTGCCTGCCTGTTAATACTTTCTTAATAGGAAAAAGCAAGATATTTAGTCTCAAGACAAATGAGGTGTTTTAAAGTCAATTTCAAGTCAAGTCAATTTGACGAATTATGCAGTTACTACTTTGTGGCTTTGTAGGGTAGTATGCTAATGTTTACAGCAGTAATACATCCTACATTTCTACAAAATACTGTATCCACACCGTAAAATGACACTGAGGCTATAGACCTACCCTCTGAATCTCCTCCAGCTGTTTGGTCAGCTCCTCAATGTAGTCCCGTTTGTTGGGCATGCCCAAGCGCAGAGGCACGTTGGTGACCACCTGCAGAAAAGACAGGGCACAATATTATGCTGCTGGATTGTAGCTTTCGGAAGTCAGCTTGCCCATCACTGCCTGTATTTCACTTACAAAGGCACCCATTTAGTTCCTATGTATTTCTTTTTATTATCATTATCTGTATTTGTAGTCTCTTACCTCCCTCTCGCGCCTCCTGGAGATGGTGTCGAAGGCTGGAGTGTACCGCGCCCGGGGGGCGGGCAAGGTGTTGTATGTCACGGGGCTCGTGCTACGGCCGTTCAGCCCAAAGATGTTAAAGTCAGACGTGACAGGGGACAGCCCATCCTGCACCTGACAAACACACAACCACAGCAAGGGGCAAATAAATTACCAAATGTATCAATTTCATTTCAATACCAAGGATTCAGCTGCTTCTATAGGCCTAATGGAAGTAAATTATCAGAATTCAGCTGTGATTGACACCTCTATTCCAACAGGTAGCCCTACTCTGTTGGGAGTAACTAGGTAAGCATATGGTCTCTCTCCAGGATCGCTGTTGGCCACCTAACAGGCAGGGGCCCATACAGGTGACAGAGCTTAGGGGTGTGTGTGTGTGTGTGTACGTGCATGTGTGCATATGGGCATATGTGCGCATTTGTGTACATGCGTGCGTGTGTGCGTGCATGTGTGTATACATGGGTGTGTGTGTGTGTGTGTGTGTATGCTGCCTTACCTTATACTCAGACATCCTGTGGATGGGGTTGAAATCCAGAGATGTGGTGTAGGGGCTATTGAAGACGCGAGGGGGAGGGCTCTCAAAGCCACCCACCTGTGGAGAGACAGAAGTGACGCGTTTCACTAGCGGTTCATTAGGAATCAGCAGCACACTAGCCCATCATGTGATTAACATATGGCCGATCTGCCCAGGCTTTTATGTGTGTAATGCGGTATTAATGTTTGACTGGGTGGCACTCATCATCCGCTTTCTCTGATCTGCCACCAGCTGCACACGCGGTCCAAAAAATGTGCATGCATGCATTACCACACATATGCACACTAACATGTGCACACACACGTGCACGCACACATACACAGACATACATACATGCACACACACACACACACACACACTGACACAGATGCAAACACAGCACACGTAAGCATGCACGCATACACACACACACACATACTAACACAGATGCAAACACAACACACGTAAGCATGGACACACACACACACACACCCACACACAGACACACACACATATACACTAACACACACACACATACACGCACATACATACACACACACATACACACACACACAGACACACACACACACAATCTTTCTGGTGATGATCACAGCCTCCCAGTTCTCTCCCCTGGCGCCACTTGCCTGCCTGCCTGGCTGGTACACACTCACCCGGTCTGACATGGTGTCCCAGTCCCGGGAGGCCAGGGACTCCATGGAGCCTCGGTAGTTCGTCCCCAGCCTGCTGCTGTCCCAGCGGCCCAGCCTGGGCCCGCTCTCGCCCCCCACCACCCCCAGCCCGTCCGCATCTCTGGAGCCCCCGCCGTTCCCCAGGGGGTCGCCGCTCACGTACAGCTGATACTTGGGGTTGCGGCCGGGCTTGGCGCCGGGTGCCTCCTCCTCTGTGGACGAGGGGCTGTTGGGCTTGCTGGAATCAAAGGGGGATTCCTACAGAGGCGGCGAACATGAAAGAAGATGCATGTTAGCGGGGGGCGGTCGCAGCAATGAGGGAGGTGGGGGTGAGGGGGTGGACATGAAGGAGATTGGGGGGGTTGGGGGGGGGGGGGGCGGGATTGGGTGGGTTGGAATCAAAGGGCTGGGCTCTGAAACACAGGGAGCTTTAATGATGCCGTATGTTCGACTGCGAGACAAGACACTGTCATGTGTGAGCGAACATGCAAGGAAGCTTTACATCTCACACACACACACTGTCTCTCTCTCACACACACTCACACACACACACACACACACACACACACTCTTCTCTCTGTCCTTCTCTCACACACTCTGACACACCCACACTCTGTCTAACACTCACACGCTCACATACACACAGACACACGCACACACAGATACACACACACAGACACATACACACACACACACACACAATCACAGCAGAGTGACAAGATCAAGTGCAAAGTGGATCACACATTGCAGTGCAGTGCATGCGAGCCATGTGGACATGCCATCCAAGTTCATTAACACTGTGCTGAATCAAACAGTGCTGTCTGGCCTAACGCAGCTGATTAGTGAAGCAGGGGTGGCACAAGCGTGGCAGGTGGCACAGCAGTGAGGTTGTCTATGGGTCAGAGGGCATGCAGGTCAGGCATGCAGGGTCCGTGAGGAGAGGACATGCAGGGTCCATGGTGGCGGCTCAGTCAGGGCGGCATCTTGAAATCCAGCGGTTTCACACTTACCACCTTTTTCCCGCTGTCTGCTGTTACCCCGTTGGAAAGGCCAGTCGTAGCGCTTTCCTTGTCTGTGTGAGAGGATCCGTCACTGGGGGGAGTCACGGTCACCGACACGGCGGTCATGGGGCTTCTCTGAGGAGAGCTTGCTTCTTCTGCTTCTTTCCCTCCCTGGTCCTTGGTGGTGGGTTTGCTGGGCTCGGGCGTTCCCCTGGCTCGCCCTGACTCTGCTGGGGTGTTGTTGCCCAGAGGTCCCGCACCGAGGGTGTCCGGGGAGCTTTCCGGGGAGACCGTGGCAGAGACGGGGCTGTCTGGCAGGGAGAACCTGTGGATCAGGTCCTTCACACTCCCGGAGCGCGTCAGGTTCGAGCCTTTATTGTTGGCTGCACTGGCCGCTGCCGTCTGCTGTTTGCTGAACCTCCACCTCCTGTCCTCGTCCTCGATGGTGGTGTCCCCCTGCGACCCGCGAGATGGTGCCCCCCCTTTAGAGGCCATGGCCCAGTGTCCATTAGTGAGCGGTGTTGGCTCTGAGTGGAGTGCTGGGGCTTTCCTGCTGTCGGAACGGAGGCTGCCCTGGGAGGGAAGAGAGGCATCTG
>CM050209.1:6732500-6790000 GCA_027475355.1 Coilia nasus
TTTGTGGGAGACAATGAGCGTGAGAAGATTTGCATTCACATTGCGAGTCCCTCCACCCCCCTCTAAACCCCTTCACTTTCATAATCCAGAGATGTTAAAGCCCACACAAAGCCTGTTGTTGCTGTTGCTAGTCCAGTTGCCATGACAACTGCGGCTACGTAGCTAGCATGCCTAAGCAGTTGTAGCAACACTGGGCGGGTGGGGGTGGACAGAGGGGCTGGGGAAGCAGTTGTGAAATGTTTGTGAGTTGTGTAAATGTTTTCCAGTGTGTATCTGTGTGAATGTGTTTGCTGTGCCCATATTCTCATATTATCAAATGGCTGTAATATTATTGAGTTTCATTTTCACAGGTTTTTCCATATGACAATAAATGCTTTGACTTGACTTGTGTAGATGAATGAATCTATCGGCTACTGTGATGAGAGACAGCGAGAAAGAGAGAAAGAGAGAGAGAGACCGCGACAGAGTGTGTTTGCGTGTGCCTTGTGGGTATGCCTGTGTGTGTATGTGGATGTGTGTTTGTATGTGTGTGTCACACATGTTAAGGGGTAAGAGGCGTGAGAACAGATTAAGCTGACATTGGACCCTTTAAAGCTGGGAACAGTTTGCCATACCTCTACAACACTCTGCACACCCCCACCTCTCCCACCCCACCCCAGCCCTCTCAATATGCCCCAACATCCCTCTCCATCCTGGGCAGCCTGAGGTGGCCCCTGCCCATGCCCCGTCACTGTCTGACTGGCTGGCTGTCTGACTAAAAAACTCTAATGGGCACAGACAGCGCCATACATCTGTCTCATTCCCACGGCAACCACTCCAGCAGTGTAAGCATCAAGCGCGGCCCACCCACAGGCCATTTCAGCACAGTCTGCTGGCATTTAGAGAGGGGAGCCGTGTGTGTGTGTGTGTGTGTGTGCAGGATGAGAGGAGCTCCTGGAGTAATGAGAGCAAGAGAGTGAATGAGTAACTGAAGGAGAGAGAAAGAGAGAGAAAGAAAGAGAGAGAGAGAGAGAGAGAGACGGAGAGACAGACACAGAGAGAAAGAGAGAGAGACAGAGAGAGAGAGAGAGAGAGAGAGAGAGAGAGAGAGAGAGAGAGAGAGGAAAACATGTAGACACACGAGCAGAGAAAAGCAGAAGAAGAGAGAGAGGGAGGGAGAGGGAAAATGAGGGGCAAGACAGAGGGAGAGGGAGAGGGTGAGAGAGAGAGCGAGAGAGAGAGAGCAGGAGTAAGTGAAGGTATGATGGCATGAAGGAGAAAGAAAGAAAGACAGAGGGAAAAGATGGAGAGAGAGAAAGAAAAGGAAGAGAATGAGTGAGAGTAAGAGAGAGAGAGAACAGGAGAAGGATGTAATAGAGGAAGAAAGAAAGAGAACAAAAGACAAAGAGTAGGAGAAAGGAGGAGAAAGAAAGTAGGAGAGAGAGAGGAAGAGAGAGAGAGAGAGAGAGAGAGAGAGGAGCAAGACAGAGAGAGGGATAGAGAGAGCAGGAGTGAGTGAAGGTATGATGGCAAGGACAGCCTCTATTCCTTGGAGGCCGCGTGTAGTGACATATGGTGCTGCATGAGAAATGTTGACTGACCCAATTCTGCTGTGATCCCCAGAACATTCTGCCGTTGTGTGTGAGAGTATCTGCATACTGTGCATGTTTATGAATCGCTGCTAATCTGAAGGCCCCTATGCTCCTCATCCTTTTAAAGCTTAATAATAAAAACATATGTGCGTAGTGTGTCATGCAGTGTCTGCATAACAGGCCAACAATCATGTGACAAGCGGCTCATTCGCATGCTAAATAGGCCACTAGAAAAAATGAGATTAGATAAACAAACTCAACAAACACAACAAAAATGGCTCCTTAATCTTACGGTCTAAGATGCTATGGCATATGGCAAGCAGAATGAGCATTTACTGCTCAAATGTGTTTTACTAGTTAACTAGTTGACAGAAAATTCTTACATGTATATGACATGCATGCTTGACATGCATGAAGATATTGGAATACATGTTCATTTGGCTTGCTATAGTTTTTAGATGTGGTGCAGAGTAAATGTAGGATAATTGAAGTCGTTTCTAGTCTTGTCTTTGATAGGCCCTCCTGCTTCTCTCCACTCCTCCCCTCCTCTCCTCTCCTCTCCTCTCCTCTCCTCTCCTCTCCTCCTCTCATGTCACACACATGTTCCCTTATCGAGGTGAACACACGCTCCATTGCCTCCCCTCAGATCTGTCACTTACTCCAGATGAGAATTGACACGTGCGCACAACCACACACACACACACTGACACCTCCTGTGATTTTCAGGTGCACACACGCACGCCCAAAACGCCCAGCGCGCCACGGCAGCCGTGCCACCTTACAGCGCGCTCTCATTCACGAGCGCACGGGGGCCGTTTTGATGTGTTAAGGAGGTTTCAAAGCGAGCGCGTTAGATTAAAGTCAATCCCCAGCCGCGGCGGAGGAGCCCAGCACTATGTGACAGGAGGGACTGGAGGCTTGGGCGAGGAGAGGACAGGTGAGTGGACAGATGTTCCATAGAGCCCACTCCATACATCTCCACACACACACACACACACACACACACACACACACACACACACACACACACACACACACACACACACACACACACACACACACACACACACTACACACTGCAACATCTGGAGCCATCTCTCTCTCTCTCTTCCCCACCAGTGTGTCCCTTCAGTCGCAGGATATGCCTAATTTCTCTGAGCTTCTGGCTGCCTGTGTTAGTTACATGTGTGTGTGTGTGTGTGTGTGTGTGTGTGTGTGTGTGTGTGTACGTGTCAGAAAGCCTTTCATTTTAAAATTAAAATATTTAGTGCATATTTCCTAATGTTCATAAATAAATAATGAACTATTTTTCCACTAAACATTTTCTTTGAGAATGCAGGCACTGATGGGACTACTGAATCAATCACTGCCTATATTTCTTTTTGTGCTGACTCTAGTATACTGTACCACAGACAGATAACCGTTAAGCGATATTCTAATAGTAAATATACCCGTGAAGGTTCAAATATGCCCAAATGACCTGATAACATCAAACGAATGAGTAGAAGTAATTGTAGTCATGTCACAGGCTATATATAAGTGGCAGAAACTGGGGATAGTTTAATCTTAAAATCATACACATAGCACCATTAACTGTTTGATTATGAAACAGATCACCACTGGCCCTTGTACATTTACCATGTCCACAGTACAAAATGTGGCACCATGAAAGAGGTCAGCGTGAAAGAAGCCTTGCGTATTTACCATGTTGTCCAGCTCCTGTTGGCTCTCTCCGGGCATGCTGCTGCTGCCTGCTCTGTGGCTGAGGAGGTGCAGTCTGTGGGCGTCCTGCTGGTACCTGTGGACGTCTGCGCTCAAGATGCCCTGGAGGGCTCGAAGGGCCTGCTCCCGAAAACACACACGCTCACGCTGCGCCGACCGGCCCGCTATGCACACCTGCAGCTCACGCCTTCGCTGCAGCAGAGTCTGCACACACACACACACAGATGCACATACACACACAGAGAAAATAGTAAATGGACTGCATTCCTATAGCGCTCTTCTACTCAGCAGAGTGCCTTAATTTCACCCATTCACACTCTTACACATACACACAGACACAGATGCACACAAACACATGCACACACACACACACATGCATGCACGAACACACACACACACACACACAAATAAGTCAATATTAGACATTGGTGTATTGTTTAAATATTAAACGTTAAAAGTGAAGTGGCTGGGGTTGGGGTTATAGGGTCCAGTGTGTACTGTGGGCTGCTGTGGAGACTTACTGAGGTGGAGTCTGAGTCCTGGCTGCTGTGTAGGGCACCCTGTACCTCCGAGTGCTCCCTCTCCAGATCAGACAGCTCACAGCTCAGCAGCTCACGCTCCAGCACCACGGACCCAAGCCTGCAACACAACAGCAACACACTCTCAAAAATGTGGAAAACAACAATTTTAAAGTATTTAAAATGTTAATAATAATAAACTATTATTAAAGTTTCATTAATTACTACTACTACTAATAATAATAATTACAATAATAAGAATACTGATCATTTTATTTTTGATTTATGAATTAATGTTTCTGTTACATACATTTTCATAACAGTGTGGTTATTTTCAGAACCAAGGAAATATTTGACAGTACCAAAAGGCTTTAAAGTAAATCAGTAAAATACTACAGTTCCACAGAGCAGTGATTAGTTAGATGGATGTGCTTGTGTTCGGCCACTAGAGGGCGATATGCCTTCATGGTGAACACGGGAGAAATCCTCAGAAAGAAAAATGAGGCTTTATAAAACTGACAGATGAGTGAAACTACTGGAAGGCAATGAATTTATCATGAACAAAGGGGGGAATGTTTGAAGAGCACAGTCCTGATTTAAATACAGCAAAGTCAAAAATAATGTCTAACCATCTATTATCTGTAAAATCAAAAGGCCTTCCCTTTCTTACCTTCACTACCTGTAAGGTCTTTTATTATGACATCTAATTGTTAAAAAGTACCTACTCTGCCTGCCAACATATGCTTGTTCTTTCAAAGTGCATTAGCTTTACATGCTAAGGTATTTCCCCTCCTGTGCTAGAACTCTCTCTGCCAGACACACAGTGCAGCTGGCCCAGCTCCACATCTGCTGCTGCTGCTGCCGATGCCCTCTCCACCTGCCCGTCTATACCGCAGCCACAGCAGCCCCAGCAGCAGCAGGGCCAACAGGCTCCCTATCAGGTTCCCCCACTAACACTGCCTCACAAATGCGAAGTGCAGTAACTACTGGAACATTGAAGCTGAGAAAAATGCCTTCAAAGTTGTCATACTGCCCAGTCAATCACGATGTAGCGGTGATGCTTTTATGTGCTTTCTTAATAGGAAGAAGCAAGAGAATTTGTCACAAAACAAAAGAGGTGTTATAAAGTCAATTTCCAGTCACATGGTCTGTTTTGACAAAATATGTAGTTACTTGTTTTTAGCTTTGTAGGTCAGAACACCTCACGGCGTCATGATATGGTGAGTACACTCTCTCCCAAGATGGAGACATAGCACTGTGTTTCCTCTACAGCCTCCTACCCACCCAGACTCTTTTACGCTCTCCCGTGACACACACAATGTGCTATACCTCCCCCTGAGAGGTGCTGAGACAGACAATGTGTGTGTGTGTGAGGACTAACGCTTGCTGTGAAAACACTGTACAGTACCAGAATCACTGTTGTTCTCTTTCTTTACATGCTGCCTTATGCAAATGATGTAAAGCACAGAAATTTGAACAGATCAATAGATGCCTATAGCTGCTCCTTTACGAAAAGCTCCATGCTTAAAACATTGGGTTGGAACTGGGGCTGGGTGAGTAATCAATCGTGATTGTGATAAAATTGAGGTCAATCACAATGATCAACCTTGGCCATTTTTATTTGGACATGACTTGTGCCCTGAAGCTGATGTCACTGTTGACAAAGATGATACAATGTCAGTTTTGTGGCGATGGTCTGGTTATGGCCAAAGTGACATGGAGCAAATAAAACCAGTATGTGAGATATGTTGGCCTCAGACGCATGTTTTATTCAACATGTGCTCAAACTGGCAGTATCAGGGAAAAATCGTGATAAAAATCAATATCAGAAATATGACAAAATATATTGTGATCATTTTTTGATCGCCCAGCCCTAGTTCGAACACAAAGAGAACACACATTAAAGCTGTACTAATACTGAACTATACTTGGCTTTGTCTATAGGTGTTCACCTTGATATAGAATTTAAAAAAAGCATAAATAAAATCATAAACAATTTTGAAATCGAGATAAAAAGAGGAAATGCAGCCCTTAAGTTGGTGGACTGATAGCTGACAGAGAATGCTTCTTATGGTGGCATTGTTGTAAGCGAAAGTGGCATCGAATTCAAATAAAACACTGACAGCTCTCCATTTCGCTGTGCTTCTCTCTGTTATATTTATTTGAGAGAGTCTGTGAAAATCTGCTGGCATCTGCTGAGAGGATAAACAAAATGCAGCCTCCCCCCCTCCCCCACACCACACCACACACACACACACACACACACACACACACACACACACACACACACACACACACACACACACACACACACACAAATATGCATACACTCACACACAAGTACATATGTACACACATGTGTGCTCAGACACAAGAACATATGCACACATGCGCTCTCTCTCTCTCTCTCTCTCTCTCTCTCTCACACACACACACACACACACACACACACACCCTCATTAGCTTGCGGTAGATGTGTGTGTAAATGAGGTCTAGTGCGGCAGGCTTAGGCTACTGCTGGCCCCCGCAGCTCCTCGCCTCCATGATGGCCAGCTGTCAGCTTCACAAACAGAGTGATTAAAAACAACATACTACATACCTCTGCTTTGCTTTCTCTCTCCCTCTTTCTCATCCTCTTTCTCCCTCTCTCTCTCTCTCTCACTGTGTGTTTGTGTGTGTGTGTGTGTGTGTGTGTGTGACAGCATGTAAGGGATTTTCTGTGTAAATAAGTCATTAGGACAATGACAGACAGCTGGGTATCCAACGCACATACAGTATAGAATTAGCGCAAAAACCCTAATGAACATCAGACCATGGTCAAATGCATGGCATTAGCGCTGAGCTTAAGCTCCAGTTTCCAGAAAGACGCTCTAACACGTCTAAGGCCTTCGGGCCCAACACTGGCTTTAGAGCATTGCAGCATTCAAATTATAGGATATACGTTAAGTAAATTATAAATCCAAGTGCCCAGTCATATTCAGTGACCAATCTGAAAATCACCTGACAGCTGTGCTGCCCTACAAAGGCAAAAGGCAGTAACTGCATAATTTGTCAAATTGAGTTTAGACTGGAAATTGACTTTATATCACCTTCTTTGTCTTGTCACTAAATCTTTTGCTTCTTCCTATTAAAAAAGTACATAAAGGCATCCCCACTATTATACCTACAACATGTTTGACTGGGCAGTGTAACAACTTTAAAGGCATTTTCTCAGTGTCTTTGTTCACATAATTACTGCACTTTGCCTTTGTGAACAGGCAAGGGCAGGGCAGAGTGAACAGTGCCTGATATTTTCTTTCTCAACAGTATAAAACAATCACAATAAACCTCAGTAGAAAAAGAAAATAACTAGATATTGTCCGGAAGGTCATGAAAAAAACGAGCATGGTGGACCAGACCCTTTCACTTTCACCGACCTTTCACATGCAAAGAGTTTAGACACTCTCCATAGCTATACATGTCCTTTCACTAATTTAGTCAAGGGAATCCAAAGCCTTTGGAGAGTTCCCTGCAGCGAAATACAATATTGTGTGGAGGCACTACGGTGGCACTTGCCTGGCTAAATGAACAGAGCGTTAAGCAAAAAAAAAGAGGACAAAACAAATGATTATTTTATCCTAATCCAATCCTATCCCCGAGCCTTTGATGTAGTTACAGCACTGCTGTAACAAACGACCTGTGTCAATCTGTTGCGAGCAGCCCTGTAGCCTGTCACACTGAATCACTTCAAGCACCACTGAGGGCCTCTGTGTGTTTGTATGCATGTGTGCCTGTGCCTGTGCATGTGCATATGTGTGTGTGTGTGTGTGTGTGTGTGTGTGTGTGTGTGTCATACAGAATTACGTCTAGCCTGTGGCCCCTCTGATCTACCCGCGACAGTGTCAGTGGCACATATGCCAGGGCAGTGCTAAGATGGCAGCCGAATGGAATAATAACACAATTAATGACTTATTGATACCGCACAGCACCATTTACAATACAGTGTGTGTGTGTGTGTGTGTGTGTGTGAGAAACAGAGAGAGTGAGTTGTTTGTGTGTGTGTGTCTGTGAGATAGAGAGAGAGAGAGAGAGAGAGATAGAGAAAGTATGTGTGTTGTGTGTGTGTGTGTGCGCACGCACGCACATGTGTTTGTGTGTGTGTGTATATGTGTGGCCTCTTGCCTCTGAATGGCATCAAAAGGAAGGAAGGCATCTATCAGTATTCAGCATCTGCTAGGAGGAAGAGGTTGATCACAGTGCAAACTTCAAGATGGGGGGTGGGGGTGGGGGGGGGGCACTGGCCTGTCATTAAGCACTTCAGGTCCAAGTGTCTCGTCAGACAGTGTTTAGATTGCGTGTCACCAGGATGGATCATTTCCCAGTGTATTTATGCGGGATGGCTCAGAAGTGTCCTTCAGGGGAGGGTGATGCGGGCACAGACAGGACCTCTGTTCGCTGACAGAACTCTAAAGTTTGTAATTCGACCCCCCCCCCCCCCCCGCTGACGAATACTGGACAGCGCACAAGAACTGTCTGAGGCAGATTTACATTACAAACAGGCTTTCAACAGAATCTGCTCTTTTTATTACTTCTGGCCCAGGCCGTTGCTTCTGTTACATAATAAAAGTGAAACCAGCAGGCGAGAAGTGCAGGACTCATCGTGTTGTCCCAAAAAAACACCGCCCTTCCCAACATAACTTACGGGATTAACTATCATCTTATCTACCGAGTATCACATCTCACTTTGATATGAAAGAAAAAACACCCACAGCAAAAACAAACATATAGCTTCTTTATGAGAGCTCCTTATCACCCGATTTAAAGACAGCTTTTATTTACAAGCCGTCAGGCTATTGAAATTTGCTAGAAAATCAACACTCCCAGTGTGATACATTCATCTTGTTTTTGACACTTCACTCTTTGTGTCATATCCTGTGCATACAGACCTTATTTATACAACTTTTTTCTTTTTAAATGTCTTACTAAATTAATTTATTCCTAAAGTTCAGCTGGCACCTGAGTACAAGAAATTGCATTAGTGATAAATGCTTATTTCTGAGTACGTGTCAATAAAACTTAAAACTGGAAATGAGTTTTGTGGCATCTTGTGCAACACACAACACAATAAACACACCCAGCACCAGCACACAAAGACACAGCCCAGAGACTGTGCCAATGAGAGAGAGCCAGTTGGCACGGAGACACAGCTGGCAGGGGTTCTGTTCTAAAACAGTGGGAATTTACCAGAACAGCAGTCCACACCCTCGTACAGTCATCTTTCACTGTAAGAGTTTGATGTGCTTAGACTTGTGCTGTTTGACTCAGGTGAGGTACCCTGATCGACCTCCCACACACACACACAGACAGACAAACGTTGAGACCGCGTCATGGGCGGAAACACACTTTTAACCATTACAGGTGAAGCTTAAGACAAGATGCGAGTCACCCACCTCGTTATGTCTAGTTCTGCCGCACCCAGATCCTGTGCTTCTGTCAACACATCCTACCTATTTACCCAAAGCTTTAGTAGCAAAGGTGTAAACACCCATACACGCACACACACACACATGCACACACACATACACACAGACATGCACATGCACATGCACATACACATACACAAACACACATGCATGCAGGCACACACACACACACACATGCACCCCATATTTACTTTTGCACTGAGCAGAGCAAGCTGGTGTCAGAAGACACTTGTACTTGCACTGTTAGCTCCTCTCAGAAGAACAGATGCATTGCAGAATGTTTTGGAAAAACAATCCAGTAACACTTTGCTCGTTATCTTCCAAATGCACTTTCATTATAACCGGAGCGGATAAGAGTCCTTCCCAGTTATTTTGTGCCATGATAGTGGATCTTGAGTCCATTACAGCCTAACTTCCCTGCTACTTTGCAATTTGTCATGGTTGTTTGGGAGTATCTGAAGCAGTGGTTATGTGGGTCGTTACGCAAGTAGTGGGATTTGCGAAATAGCTGTTTCCAGTCAGGTGGATTACGTGAGAAAAAGTAGTTGTGCACTTCTGCTGTAGAGATGAGTCTGGTTTGATAACTTGGGAATAAAACAATGAAGAGAGGTATGAGGTGTGGCATGCTGTTTGTGTGTGTGTGCGTGTGTGTGTGTGTGTGTGTTTGTGCAAATGTATGTGTGTGCAAGTGCGTGTGAGGCATCCGCCCACACACACGTGTGTGTGTGTGTGTGTGTGTGTGAGAAAGACATATCTGTGTGTGTGTGTGTGTGTATGTGTGTGCAAGTGTGTGTGTGAGGCATATGCACGCATATGTGCATGTGTGTGTAAGAGAGAGAAAGACGTGTATGTGTGTTTGTGTGTGAGAGAGACAAGTGTATGCGTGTTTGTGTGTGTGTGTGAGAGAGACATGTGTATGTGTATGTATGTTTGTGTGTGTGTGAGAAAGACGTGTATGTGTGTGTTTGTGTGTGTGTGTGTGTGTGTGTGTGTGTGTGTGTGTGTGTGTGTGTGTGTGTGTGAGAAAGACATGTATGTGTGTGTGTGTGTGCTTACTGCTGGGTAATGGTGGAGATCTCCTGCTCGGTGTTCCTCTGGAGCTCGATGAGATGGTTCCTCAGTGCCTCGCTCTGCTCTACGTGCTTCTTGATGTCCCCAACAGTGTCACTCGCCTTGCTCACCTGCAGCAGAAGTGACCATCAGCACAGCTTACATTACAGAGGAGCACACAGGCCAGCACAGCCTATAGGCAGCCAGGCACACTGATCGTTACCAACACAGGCACAGAACAGACTAACCAACACCAGCAGGCCTAGCAGCACAAGTGGCCACAGCTAAAAATAGCACTGGCCCCACCTTTGTTTAACGTTTTTGCAGATTCAAAGCATATGGCTTCAAAAAACAATATTGCTCTATTACCTTCCACTGTTTCTGGTTTAGAAAGCAAGGTGTTGGAAAGAAGAGATGCAAAAAATTATGGTTGATGTTAAAAGTGTATGAAAAATGGCAAGTAATTGAGGTATACATCGTTTTCTTCGTTTCATCGTATTTACATCCTTCATAGAAGTGAAGGGTAAGAGGTGGGTCTGTGCGTCAATACAAATCCACACACACACACTCATACACACACACATGCGCGTGCACACCCACATACACACACACATGCACAATGTGTAAATACACTGGCTGTTCATCAATGACTTCTTGCCCTATTGACCAATAACAATGTAATTGACCGACTGCACAGCACACACACACACACACACACACACAGAATGCCTCCCGGGTTTAAATGTTATCTAACAGCATCGTTCAAAATGCCACTTGACACAATGGAGTGATTAATGTTGGCCTGGCTGGTGAACAGAAGTGCTGGCTGCGTACAGGGCTACACCCAGATGGGCACGGACGGGAGCCAGGGTGGTAGGGGCTGAGGCTGTGGCAATCTGTGCAGTCTGCTCCCTCAGTTGGATAAACGGCACCCGGCCCCGATCTCCTGCTCTTAACAAAATGGCCGACAGGAGCTCACGGGGGCCAGACCAAATGGAAAAGGTTTTTTGGAGCTTCTTAGTTTCAGGCTTGAAGAGAAAATATATATATATCTATTTCTGATCATCAGATGTACATGCAGATGCGCCCACTTAGGTCTGTGTGAGCAAATGTTCACAGACACACACCCACACATACATACACCCACGCACACACACAAACCCTCCCACACACACATACACGCACAGACACACACACTGAATTACAGAAGCCCGCACAGTTCCCATCTCCCAGCAGCAGACTAAGGAATGTGTTGGACAATGAGAACTGTATGAGTCAGCAGCCCGATGACAAATACTCCAGTCTGGGGGCTACAGAGGGCTAGGATGAGCATGTATGTGCATGTGGCAGACAGACTGACACAGACAGACAGACAGTCAGACAGAAAGACAGACAGACCAAATTAGTGAGGGGGGGGGGGGTGAGAAAGAGAGAGACAGAGAAAGAGAAAGAGAAAGAGAAAGAGAGAGAGAGAGAGAGAAAGCAAAAGGGGGATAGTAAGCAAATAGTCTGTAGTTGGAGATACGTTGAGTTAGAATCTGACTAGAGACACTAACACATGAACACACCCTGAGGGAGCATATAAGAATCAGTGATTTTAAAAAGTGATCCTTCATTTCAGAGTCACTGATAAGGGACAAGAGCAGGGTTGATGACCCCAGGCTGGAGGATCCCAGGCCTACCTGCCTGTCTGCAGACACATTCTCCTGGAGGATGTGCAATTTGTCCTCCAGAAGCTGCCTCAGCTTCAGCAGTGAGGGGGGCAAGACCCTGGACGCCCCAGAGGACTGTGGGAACAGGAGGGCAGGCCAGCTCAGTACAGTACAGATGTCTGTCTGGGATACACACTGTCAACTCTCCAATACACACACTACTACATACACACTACCCCCATCGTGTTTTTTTTCTTCCAGAAAACACCAAATATTTAGCCTGCTAGTTAAGTCCCAAGATAGCGCCTGAGCGTACATTATACAGTTACAAAGATGTTAGTCCCTGCTTCAGAAAGTAAAAAACCCTGCCACATATTTAACACAAATAATTCAAATCATATGTCAGGTAGATTGGATGATTAGTGAGATCACCTGTGTTAGGTGCAATGCATGGCAGGGTTTATACTTCCTGAAGCCAGGATTGACACTCCTGTAACAGTTACAAAGAAATACTAGTCTGTTGAAAGAAAGTTTAAAATTTTGGGAAAACTGTCATCTGAGAAATATCATTAAACCAGCTGTGTCTCCGAGGGACAAAGACATATAACAACAGATTACGCGCCTACGCGCCAAAGGTTATTTGGTCACAAATAGAACGGCTCGCCAATCAGCCAGTCCAAACAAAACACAGCGTAATTCCCAGAGTAAACCCCCGCTTCCCCACATCCCCTCTCTGTGGGTGTGAGAAGAAGAGGAAGTCGAGCAGAGCGGGCAAACATTAGATACACGCCGTGTGTGTTTATATGTTTAGATCCATATCTCTGGGTCTGAAAGCACAATCTGACTTAATCTCCATTGCATAACAGAACTGCGGAGAAGTGCAAACAAACTATGTGTGGAGGGAAAGTTAATCATCAAAACGGCCTAAAATGTTTCAACAGAGCTGCATTACACCTTTCAAATACCAGTCCAAAATATGGACACAATGGGCCCATGATATTTCAACAGAGCTGCACTACCATTTTAGGATAGCAGTCCAAAATCTGGCTTGTGGACATAACTAGTACATAATATTTCAACAGAGCTGCCCTACCAATTTCAGACACAAGTCCAAAACATAACTTATGGACAGTGTTGGGTAACCTGGTGACAGAAGTTACAATACCATTCCCAATATTTGTTTCAGCCATTTCCTAAACCACTAAATTAGTAAAAACATCTGGTTTTACTTGTGTCACCTATGCACTTCAACCAGTTAATTTCACTAATTAATGAATGACTGGAAACAAATAGTGAGTATGGGATTGTAAGGTACAAAGTAACACAAAACAGATAAGTATGCACACCATGGCTTTGTGTCCAGCATATATACAGAGACATAGAGAAAGAGCATACTATACTAATACCACTTCAAATAAGTTCTGGAGAAGCTTAGCCAACAGAGAACTTATACAGCCTGTGCTACTTTTTTATCCACACTAAATGAAAAAAAAAAAAAACACTGGCTCATAAGACCCACTCTCATGCTGCTAAAAGTAAAGTTCCTGCTGGTCCAGAGCGGAGCCCCGCAGGGTGAACTTGCAGTGTTACTCACGAGTAATCCGGGGGACCCACAGAAGCTCATGTTGAGGGAGAGAGAAGGGCTTAAGGGAGCCGCATAGCTTTGTGGGGGATTTTTTGCTTGACAACGCTGTGTTTGGAGTCTGTCCCTGTTGCTGTGCACACTCAAGTGTGACCCCCTCTCTCTCTCTGTCTCTCTCACTCAGGACGGCCCACTAACCTGCTAGTGTCTCTGTATTGGCTGGTTGGTTGTGTGTGTGTGTATGTGTGTGCGTGTGTGTGTGTATGTGTGTGCGTGTGTGTGTGTGTGTGTGTGTGTGTGTGTGTGTGTGTGTGTGTGTGTGCGTGCGTGTGTGTGTGTGTGTGCGTGCATGCGTGCGTGCGTGTGTGTGTGTGAAGAAAAGGTTCTTGCGCGATTAAGTTCTCAAGTAAGTCTCTCTTGGTGGATAAACAAGAATAAAATAGAAGTTAAGGGGAATTCAATGACTAATCAAAGCACTTGAGTCACACCTTTTTAAGGTTTTGTCAGTGGGTTCACAAAACTGCTGAAACATCTATTCTGTTCTGAATTTCCCTGATTGTTTAAGGTAAATATTTTAACACCAGATTCCTGTGGAATTTTATGTACACACTCAACACTGGGGGCTACAGCACATCGAATAACAGAATAATACCAACCCACTTCAGAAATGTTCTCAAAGGGCTGAACGAAAAGTACGGCAAATACAACAGGAATGCAGAGATGGGAGGTTGTAAGCTTTGAGAACTGATAAACAACACTTAATAAGGAAATATTTTGCCAAACATGGGCACGGTCAGGAGTCCTCACAGGCACAGGGAGGCATGGGAACACCACTAAACACACAAACTCACACACACACACACACACATACACACACACACACACACACACACACACACACACACACACACACACATACACAGAGAGAGAGAGAGAGAGAGAAACTAAAATGCACAGAAGCAAAAATCAACAACAACCCAAATCAATCACATACTTGGGATAGTTCAGATAACCGCCACACAGATACTCCCCAACCAGACTTCTGTTCTCACATTATGATGTTTGCATTCCTAAGTACACAGAATAAAATATTAAATTCAAACTGGACGCTTTTATTTCTTTTAACGTAGGCCTTGTCTGAATATTGTGGTTCTATTGCTCTTCGGGCCTGTAGGTGTTATGCAACGTTCTCTATAGACTTATCTGTGGGTACGCACATGGAATAGAAGATACAGGTATTAGACATCACAGTGAAAATGCTCACAAAGCTCAGTGAAAATGCAATACATCTATATTCTCTAAGCCCCTACCCACTGACTACCCCTATTCATCCATTCTTTATCTATTCTTATGTTTTACATCAAAATATATGACTTATTTGTGCCACCTCTGGCTGTTTCGGCAGCAGCTAGTCAGATACAGCTCCACAGGCGATGGAAAAAACATTTAAACTGTAGCCATCTAATGAAGCTTAAACCTGAAGGCATCCAAACACGCAAATGCACTTTTTAATTATTTCTGTATAAGCAAATGTCCCCTCAATTACCCTGGTACACCAGCCCACTAAAGCACAGAAGAAGTATGCACAGGTAGAGACTTGACTCAATGCTCAGAGGTGCCAACACAAGTGCTAGATACCGATAATGATAATGCTGTGAGGAAGATAGGCACGAAGTGAACGCCAAAGAGCCTCAGGGGGAGCCAAAGAGAGAGAGAGAGACAGAGAGAGAGAGACAGCTGGGCAGATGAAGAACTAGCAGGCTAGAGTTGATTATTACCTTAAGTCCTATGTTGGTAGGGTTTGACTGTCAGAGCGAGACTGCGGGAAAAAATGAAGCTCGAGAGGGAAAGTGGACTGAAGGACAACAGGAGAGGAGAAGGGAGGAGGAGGGAGGAGAGGAGGAGGCGAGCTCACAACTCGTTTTTCTGGTCACCGCCACAGAGTGAGAGTACAGGTACATTATACAGGTGTTCAATTGTCTCAGTCGTGTGCTTGAAGTCTTGAAGTAAGGCACACAAAAAGGAAAAGTGGCCAACTAAATAACACTCACTTTAGAGTAACCATAAGGCCAATTACACACTGCCTCATACAAGACAGAACCCTAAAACATACATCTACATCTACATCTACATCTAAACACACACACACACACACACACACACACACACACACACACACACACACACACACCCAGAGCCCTCTGGCATAGTGCTGGGGATGGCAGGCTGGGTAGGGGTAGGGTAGGGTGGGGTTGGGTGTGTCAGGCGCCTGTCTGTTATGATGCACCTCAGCTACACAATCACACACTTTACCTCCCTCTCTCCCTGCCTCTCTCTGTCTACCTCTCTCTTTCTCTCTAACTCTTCCTCCCTTCTTCTCTCTTTCTCTGTCTGACTCTCCCACTCCCCCTCTCTCTTTCTCTCTCTCTCTTACTCCCTCACTCTCTTTTTCTCTCTCCCTCTGTCTGACTCTACCACTATCTTCTTCCCCCTCTCTCCCTCCATCCCTCTCTCTATCTCTCTCTTTCTCTCTCACTCTTTCTCCCTCCCTCTCTCTCCCTGTCTGATTCTCCCACTATCTTCTTCCCCCTGTCTCTCCCTCCATCCCTCTGTCTTTCTCACGCACTCTTCCTCCTTCCTCTTTCTTTTTCTCTCTCCCTTTATCTGACTCTCACACTCTCTTCCTCCTCCACTCCCCCCCCTCTCTCACTTAATCACTCTCAGGTGTGGAGCCTTTGACAGTTGTTGACGGTGCACTTACTCTGAGGACTCCCCAGGTTGCGTAACAAGGCTGTCTTCCCTCCATGCGGCCTCTTTACCTGCCCCTCCCTGCCCACCTCCAGCCCTTTCAGGCCAGCGAGGGGCAAATATTGGCTTTTACACAATCCAAAGACAGAGGGCAGATAGACGTGGTATGTTTATGGCGACTCGCCTCAGAAGGAATGCAGAGAGAGGGTGCAGCGAACGATAATGTTTACAGCGTGCTCATTGACCAAGAGTGATAGTATTTTTACATGTCATGACTGTCAGACGTGTGCACATGCGTGAATATTAGTGAAAGGACAGGACAGACTGGTGCTTCAAATGCCTCAGAGGTGGATTAGGTGTCTGCTGTCAGTAATCATAGTGCATAGGAAATGTCATTGGCTTTTTGGCCTGGTGAACATGACACTTTTACTTTCCTTCATACATTTTCTTCACTTCATCCATAGAGTCTGGCTAGTCTCACAATACGTTTATTTCCTGGTGGGCAGGTAATTTCTGTGAACTGTAAACTATTGGTTGCAATTTAGTTGGGGAAACTGAAGCCTTAGGAGGTTTCCCTGACGTAGTACTGTAGCAGAATACAATATTTAGCGGAGGCTCTACGGCGATGCTAGCCTAGCTAAGACCTTCCATCACTTGTGAAGCTATCCCAGAGCCATCTTTGTTGAAGCATTCTGGGGAACACAGAGACTCTTACTGGTCAGTCAATTAACACACCTGCAAGCTGACAGTACAGGTTACCAGGTTAGCCAGACCAACAGACAGTAGACCAATGGTGACTTAAAGAAATATTTGTACACACACACACACACACACACACACACAAAGTCAACAGAGTCAAAAGAGTCAAAGTCAAAGTCAAGAACAGTCAAAAGACCTGGAGGAGTTGCTTTACAGCAGTTTGCACTTTGTCACCTATGCCAAGAATTAGTTGCCTCAGTTTTTGTCAAATGCTTATCTTCGAAAGGGGATCTGTGGAGTACATATCATCTATCTAGAAAGGAATACAGCAGTATGCTTAGAGTTGCTCATTAACCCCAGGACAAAGACATACCTTAAGAGGCCATATTATCACATCTTAGGAAAGCAGCCTTTAGAACATAGTGTTCCTAAACATTCAGAAACACCTCAGTCCAGAAAACAAATTCTTTCATATCCAGTGTCCCATAAAACACACTGCTCATTGTAGTGACAGGATTGTAACTGTCCCTCAGATTAGGCTGCTTTATACTGTCACAAAGCAAAAGTATCTGCTCACAACAGCATACAGTACCTAAAATGTTTCAGAGTGGCTTTAAACTATGATACTTAATCAGCATAACCTGACAGATTACAGATATTACACCTGTGTGAAAGAAGATTGAGCTGCTCAAAAATTAATAACACACGTTGAGTAAGCTAAATCAGATGAAGTAACCTTCCGCCTTCGGTGTCGAGTGTTTCTGTCATTACAACTTCGGTTATTTAAGTAAGAATGTCATTAATTATGATGTGAAGACAAGGGCATACAGTTGGCACCAGTGTGGCTACCGGTGTTAATCCCTATTTACACCTGTATTTTGTGATGCCCCAGGAAAGACCTCTCACCACCACGCCGTATGCAACACCTGCAGAACTGGCCTGTCACTGAATAGTTGCAGCCTTACGGCACAGCAGATATCAATCTGCCACAGGCCATGCTGATGTGACAACAAACCCGACACGCCACGCCACTCTGACCTGGGACCTGTTGCCATGGCGGCGTGATTAAGGCCACTGGAATTCAGGCCTACAGTCAGGCGTGTCGTCCTGGAGAGCCCAGAACACATTCCAGGCTGGGAGCCGCGCCTAAGGTGCTGCATGACAGGGGACATACCGAGTTGCCATGCAGAAATAAATATAAATAAATAAGTATCATGCTCACAATAAATGCATGTAAATATGATTGATTCTGTCCTTTAGAAACAGTGGCAAGTGTGTGCCCAATCCACTTGGCATAAGTATTATGTAATCCATTTTTGCAATCAATAAACCAACCAATCAACTGAGAAACACTGGCAAAGAGCAGCTGAAGGACTGTTTTTTTATTTTTTTTATTTTGCACATTGAGACTGATTTAGCCATGTTATTGAATGACAAAATAAATAAATAAATAAATAAATAAATAAATAAAATCAATGGCAGCATTGAAACTGTTTTCTCTATTACATAAATCAGATTAGGGTGAAACATCCCTTTCCGAAAAACAATGACAGTCTCGACAACTGTAATACCACAGAGCGAGATTCTCAAACGTGGAATGCTCGCACAAAAGATAGGAAGTGTATGCACGCATACCATCCGTCTGTGAAAGTGGCACCTGTTGACACCATGCCTAAATGCTCCACCATGAGGGCATGGGAACCAGTCCGGTTCTGTGCGTCTCTCTATGGCTGGCAGTGCCACCAGCTAACCACTGTTGTGCTGGGAGATCTCACCTCTACAACAAAAGTGTACAGGTGCTGGTGCCGTCAGAACAGGAACAAGTTGTACAGGCCAAGACTCACTTAAGGTAATTATACTTCATTATTTCCCCTTGACTGCTGCCTTAACAAAGGGTCGGGATTATGTAAATGGGAGGAGATCAGATTTATGTGCTGCAACATGCATGTCAATCTGCAGGCCAAACATCCCTCCAAACACACAAAAGCATGCATGCATGCATGCATGCACACACACACATTCGAACCTGCACACTCACAAGCATGCATGCAGGAACACTTGCAAACACACACATATGCACAGGCACGCACACACACACATGCACACGCGTGCACACACACACACACACACACACACACACACAAATATAAACTCCAAAACAGTAATTCTTCTGGCCTTTCACACAGGTGGTGATAGCTCTGTGTGACTGAAGGCCAATTTTGTATTTTATTTGCCTATCATTACAGGCCCCTGTTCACAAGTGAGTTGTACAGCCAAAGGGAACAAACGCCCACAGAAGACTGCAGAAATGAAATGAACAACCAACGCCTTTACAAACACCTATTATTTAATCTAGATTTGCATCTGGATACTTGACACAACTTCCAATCTTCAAGTTGTTACAAAACAGTACTGGCAAGATGGGCTTAGACATACAAGTACACAGACACACAGAAAATACAGCAGAAACTACCATTATCTCTGTCCTTAAGCCCTATACCTGTAATAATAAACTGAAACTGACTAAACGAGATGGTGCTAAATTGTATAATGGTGTTTGCAGCAGCTCACAAAAGGAGCAGGATACCAGACAGTTTAAGAATGTACAACACCCAGGCAGACCACTAATGAAATACGAAGAGCCAGACAAACATGACAAGACCTCAAAAAATGACTGACAAATGCAAACAAGCCCGTTCTTTCTCCTGTGTTAGGTGTCAACAGACTGACATAAGCCCTCAGCTGTAATACACATGTGGTCTCAAATACAGTCGTGTCCTGAGTCAAGATCTCGGCAGCCCTGGGATCACCACTGATCACTCATACCAAATGTAGGTTTTTAAAACAACATTACAGCTCTTAACCCTTGGTGTCTAAATACAGAACCAAAAAGCAAACAAAAAAAATGTCCAATATGACAAAAAGACTACCCTTTCTTTAAAACACTGGTTTCTGATAATCTGAAAGAACAAGTCAAAGTTCTGACACACCCTCTCTGGCACTGAATAACAATGTTGCAACAAGACAGAGCTACAAGTAACCCTGGGAATATTACCGCACAGAGCAAGCTGGGAAGACTGGTGGGTGTCTTTGAGTGTTCTACAACAATGTAAGATTTAAAAAATCCATGTGGTATTCTATAGACGGTTTCTGTTTTCTGCATGTGATGAGGTCACTGAACTGTACTATGAACACAGTTTATGTTAGATAAGATAAGAACCCACTTGATGTCCCCTGTAGACAAACTAATGCTGAGGCTAACTGGTGAGGAGTGGTGGGTAATCCAACTTCAGAGACTAAAATCCATACTGCAAATTTGCCCCAACCATTCACAAAAACATCTGATTCTAATAAGCCAGGTAGGTGAGCTAGGATGACCTAGTTAGTGAAATACCCTGTATAAGTTGCACAGGTAGAACCAATTATGGCAGGGCTGTTACTGTTTGGAGCTGGGATCACCCACCTCTACCGGCGAGACTTAACACTCAACAGACTTAAGAACACCTTTTTTCCCAAAAGATGTTACCACTTTGAATTCACACATGTGACTACACACATGCACTGACCCCACATTCCAATCCCCCTGACCCCCAAACCTCCTATTGTGCAATATTTAACTTAAATGCTAAGGGATACAGTGCAATATTTTTACTGTGATTACTCTTTACTGCCAATGTGTATACTCCCATTGTTCTTTGCACATGACACAAAAACAGTTTTGTAGTCTAAGTGTCCCCCCTATCTTCTTGTGCGCTCTCTCTTCCACTGGCAATATTAATCAATGCGCAATAACTTGCATAATGTGCAATGTGCAAGGAGCACCTCACTCCACCCCCTCTTCTGTCTTTATCTTGTCTTGCACTTATTTATTTCTATTCTACATTGTAAATATCCTACATACATGTCTGCACTGAGGTGAGTTGCTTTCAGTCTCATTGTGCATGTGTGTAGTGTAAATTGTACATGTGTATAGTGACAATAAAAGCCCTTCTCTGAAACATTAGGCCTATACATAGAGCTTTTTAACAGCTGCTGAGACCTCTTAAAATGAAGCTCTGAGAAAGACAGGCATAGACAGGAAGTTAGAGAGGAAAGGCATGACTTTTACGTGTGGGGATTAATGTGTCATTTGACAAATCAGCTCGTACCCAGGTTTTTAGTCTTCCTGATACAAGGACAACCATGGTAGGAAATATAGTAAAAGGATGATGTCTGTCATTCAGAGCTTAGGGTTAACTGATATGATTTAGAATATGCTGGTCACAGCTATACTGTCAGTAAGGTCAGACTGGGAGTTTCTCATGTCTATGCAAGTGTACACATACCAATACTGTTCATCACTGTCATCACAATCAAATATTTGTTGTCTTAGGTGTGTTTCTGACATACACTTCATGTCATGTTGATATTGCTACCTGGGTTACACCTTCATTTTGTACATAGTTGGCTCAGTAACGCCAACATTTCCCAGGGCTTGTGTTAAAGAAGCTTTTGATGTCTGTGTACAGTATCTCTGTGTTGACTACAGTTTACTGTTGCACAGAAAGATCCACACATGGTCATGCACACTAGGGTGACCAGATTTCAGGCCTCGGTCATTCCCTGTTCTGCAGTCAATATAATTAAAATAAGAAATGTTTTAGTTACAAAAAAACATAAAAGTGGGTTTTGCACCACCAAAAACAGGGACTGTACCCAGAGAAGGGACAATGCACATCTGAGCTCTTGTGTGACTGTAAGGTATATGAACCAGGAGAGAAGTGGATCCAGAAGATTAAAAAAGACATTCAGAGAAGCAACATGAGTAACAAAGGCTACCAGTCAGTGAGCTACATCATGCTGCTATCCTCAACGGTCACCGTGGTTAGTGTTTCTCAAAGTTTGGTGCATGGACCACTGGTGGGCCGCAAGAAACCTCAAGCGGTCCGCGAGCAGATGTGTTCATTTTTTTTCATGTTCCGTAAGCTACCTATGCTATACACAGTGTGTTTAAATGACATGTATATCATCTTCATGCCGTTTCCCTGTTAGAGCTGTAAGGCTTCTCCAATTCAAGGATATTTATTTGTTACATGCATAGACATACTGGGTAGTAGGGCATGCAGTAAAACTGTTCATGCATTTACATGGCCCTGTTAGCCTCGGAAGGGGGGTGGGGTGGGGTGGTCCTTCAGGTTTTTTTTAAGGGGGAGAAGTGGTCCTTGGTCTGAAAACCTTTGAGAAACACCTTGGTTATGAACAGGTAAACTCTCTCCTGAAACAGGCTTGGCTTTCAATGTTTGGTAGCCACACCAAACATTCCGTACAAGGGTGGTGAGCGTGCCATGCATGTTTGGCAGAGGTGAACTACATGTGGTCACACTCCACTGCTGATGGGAAGAACACTACAGTTTCTCTCCTCATCTCCTTTGGATTACACATCACAGAAAGCCACCTGCTGTGACCACACGTAGCTCTCAGCCCTTCAATTTGAATTCATGGAGGTATTATACTAACTGGAGAAAGGGATGAAGGCCGGCCCCCTATTCATTTCAACAGGAAATGCTAGGCTAGTGAATTCAGACAAAATTGAACACATTTTTCAGTCTTCAAAACTGAGTTTCACGGGGCTCATTTCCGCCCCGATTATACTTAGCCAATTAAGTGCCTAATTGATATCAGGTAGAGCAGAAAGCTATATCGAGGAAGGGCATTGGATGTTCAAAAATCAACACTGACATTCGGGCACACCCTGCATGGGGTGAGAGTGGAGCACCCACAAATCAGCATGGGGAAAACAGGGGGGAAATGATGCAATATCTGGAAAATGGCAACGAGAAAGTGCCTTGCTAATCGACAAAGCTAACCAGACCCCCTGTTTGGAAGGACGCAGAGTTCATTAAAAATATGTAGGACCTGTGATATTTTATCACCTCGTTTTTTTAATGTTCTGCCTAGAACTACTCTGAGTGCTTTGGCCTCTCTGAATGGGTCTCTCAGAGGTAACTGAAGCTGTGTTTCAGTGAGAGTCTTTAGAGGTGTGGACTGTGGAACCCTGTAGGACTCCTATTAGTGTCAGAAACTCAGGATTTGCTTTAGTGAGAGTATAATAATCCAATAATAATAAGAATCCAGTAATTCAGAGCAGTAGTTTTTAACTGAAGCAAAAACAGCAAAAAAAGAGTCTGAACGTTTTGAGCAAAAGCATGCCAATGAAAACATGTTCTGTGGTCAACAGAAGGGTGGGCTTTAGGCGTGATATCCTGTTTCCTTATTTAACTCCAATCATGGTCTTTCTGTTGACCTCACCACAATTCTCTACCTTATTTATTACCCAACTTACATTAAGCTTCTCATGCAATTACTAAGTGATGACGTGTTTTTGGATAAAGACGGTAATAGGCTTGGCACTGCAGGATGCAAGTTCTGACATCTCCATAATTACAAGGCTGTTTTATGCTTGGTTTTTGTCTTTGTCTCTAGTCACGCTGTTTGGCTGCATCTGTGCCTCTCACTCTCACTTTTGATTTATTACCAAAGTTCTCTTCAGTCTATGCTGGTATCGGGGAGTGCTCTTCTACGCACAGGCATATCATACTGTGCATGTGTAGTGGAATCTCTCCTAAGCCCGTGAGAAGCCACATCAAGTGCCACTTCACTCAGTGTCATTAGTGGTTATGCCAGGTGTGATCTACTGTCTATTGTTATTTTTACTTGAATGTTGAAGTTCAAGTGAACAAAGAAAACAAACCAAACAACAAAATACACCTACTACACAATACTGTAAAACTGACCTATTAAGAACTAAAATATGACCAAATATATATTATACTTGTTAAACAAAGACTCACACTATACTCCATTTACAAATGAGTCTTTTCCACTAATTAGTTTTGACACCAGTCACACCATCACATCACTTCTAAAGGCTAAGCTTAGTTATGTGTCCTCAAGCATATGTGTATTTTGGCCTTTACAGGAACATGTGCTTTTAGCTGTTAATATCACAAAAAAAATAAATAAATAAGTCTGAAGACATCAGAGACAACCCTTTTCAAGTTCTTCAGGTTTGTTCACATCTGTATTATTGCCTATTGACCAGTCTCATATATCTCAAGTCTGGCTTCAAATAAAAGTTCCTCTTATTTCTATATACTGAGTAAAAAGCAATAGCACGCTCTCATAAAACAAAACTATTCTGACCATAGACGCAAAACATTAAGAGTGCCCATTTCTTATGTACAGAGTTCATCATCACTATGTTTTGGACGCAACATTCCCAAGGAAACCAATGTAACATTCAGTTGGAGAACTTCGCAAACCATTAGTTTCCCAATTTTACACCGAAGCTGTGCCAAGTTTAAAACTTCGTGGATCAATCTGATTTAGAAGAAGCTACGAAAGCATAATGGTGATATTACAGGCTATCTTCTGACACGAGTGTTGAGACTAACCTTTTAGTTGCGCCGTCTGCTTTCTTCTTCAGCGGTCCTCCTGTGTGCGCTCTGGTGTTGTGTAAAGATCCCGCACGAGTCTTCAGTATGGATTTGACGTAAGGGTGGAACACCTGTAAAAATGAGGGCGTCAACACCTGACGCGTGAACTACGCCCTTCAGTCCGAAGAGCAATGCTGCTGACATGAACTGAAGAAATTAAGTAGCAATGTTCAGAGCTTTATGGCTACGCGCCAATAATCACATATGGTCAAAGAGAACTTCCTGTCTCCCCTACTCTGATATTTGCTGTTGCCATATATGGGCATTTACAAACCTTTAAATATTTATGGAATGTAGCGATTGGCTTTCAGCATTAGAAAACCTTGAAGGTTAATGCAATGGCTACATAAATAGACAAATAACAGAGTCGAACATGTGCTGAACGTGTGCTGGGGTAGGCTACACACCTGACTACACGACTTGCTTGTTATTGTAGTTACTGATTGGCCTATAGCAGGGGTTACCAACAGGTTTTTGGCTTGGTGAACCCATCTGCTGTCACAAAACTTAAGCTATAATAATAATAATAATAATAATAATAATAATAATTCTTATTATTACTCTTTTTTTAGCAATGTTTTACACTACCATTTCATAATCCCACATTTATTTTAAATAGACTGTAAAAACTACAAATAGAGTACTTAGTTAACCAGTTAACCTTAGGTGTAAAGTGTGTTTTTTTAATATTGTACTGGTCAGTGGTATTTCATGTGAGCCCATTTGAATTTTCCAACCTAAAGAGAGAAAGGTTGGCCTACTATGACAAAAGGTAAGGTGAAAGGTCATATGTAACATCTATATATCAAACCATGTTGCCATACTCTGGGGTGAACATTATAATAGGCAATACTCTGTCTGCTGCTAAGCATTCGTATGTTTTAATGTCATAAAGAATCGTTTGAATTACAGAACAGATTTCTTCACGTAGTAGTACTTGCCTAGTACCTTCCTACCTCAGCAAAGAAAAAAGCAAGAGTGAGCCACTGATTCACCCAAACCATTCCCTTTCCCACGTGTCTGAGTCATGATTTTGTAATGCCTGTTCTTGACTACAATGCAAGTCAAGTAGGCCCTGTGTATGGCTGCCTAGTATGGTGGCGTGTCACAAGACATATTAGCTCTTTAGGCTCAGTGGCATTAGCCTCTCTATGGCTAGGCAGTGTAAGGGACAAGAGGCAGTTGCTATAGAAACACCGAAAGACCAACATAACGACTCCAAGTTTCGACAGCCTGAAGAGGCAGAGGCTTTACTCCTTCAAGGGGGCCCTCTAGTCAGGGTGTGTAACTGAGGGAGAGGCAGTTCCCTTTAAGCATTTCACCATAATCTCTGATGTCACTGAAAAGGTGGGTAGCCTATACATACCGACATGGGGTGTGGCTTTACTTTTTAATTCCTCAGTGAATAGATCCTCTGGACTTGGTTGTTGATGTTTTGACCTAGGATGACCAGATCTCTGAGATTAAAACTAGGGACATTTTCCTGGTGAAAAAAAACAGGAACATTGCCAATTCATGCAGTCCATGTAGTCAATATCCTTAAAGTTAGTATTATTTTAGCTATACTATCCAGGGACAAAGTGGGTTTTCGTGGGTTTTACCAGGGAAAGACCACCAAACATGGGGACTGTCCCCAGAAAATGGTGACATCTGGTCACCCTTTTCTTGGCCAGCATAGCCAAATAAGTCTAAAGAGTCATAAATGTATTACTAGATCCATTTCCTGTTTTTTCCTCAAGAACAAAGCCCATCCCGAGGCCGTAGGTGGTACAAATGATAGGCAAACATTCCACGAGGGGTCCCCAAATGGACTTTGCTCTCTGTAACTTGTAAGTCAAGTGTAAAATTGTGAGGTTCCATTTTTTGTTTCAGTTATGTGACCATCAGAAATACTGAAACTGGAGCCTACTCTGGGCTAGGTGTGTGTGGAGTCATGAGGTACAGTTCCGTTTCCACTAAAGTTGGTAACAGAAGATTTATGGGCTCGATGAATGAAATTAATTCCTCAGAGTGAGTCAGATTAAGGGACCTCATCCCAGACGTCTGTCTCTATGACGACAGGAGAAGATGACTGACAGGTGGGGCTGGTGCGAGTGTTCTGCCAGGCCAGTGAATCAGCATGAAACCAAGACATCGTGTCTGAGCAAAGATGTCACCTAAGACGGATGTGAGGGAATGGGAACTGTGCTAACAGTCATGACTGTACATGATCCGTCAGATGGCAGCACAAAAAATTAAAAAAAAAAAAACACAATTCAGTACTTGGTCAGGCTAAGAATGAGGTAGTTCCAGCTCTGGGCAGACAAAGACAATAGTATATTTGATCACAGTGTAGAGAGAAGGCCTTGAGCTTTATAATGGATTGTTGGAAAAATGTTACCACGCAACCTTGAGAGGTAACAAAAATACTGGCACAGGGCTGTGTACATTTATCCCTGGAGCTGGATTAGTCTGTGGGTTCCACATGGCAGGTGAGTATATCCGACTGCTAACTTTTACATCCACCTCAAAGCATTTCATTATCCTTCTCTCTTATTCGCATCGTTTACAAACTGAGTATCTATCTTTGATCAACTACTCATGTAAAAGCTAGCGCATAAAACTTGAATACAATGGTATTGATCAGAGGTACAAAAACTGACTTAAAAAGTTGCAGTTTTGCCATTTATTTCTCCTGCCTGTGCCCTGAAGACGGGTGATTTTTTACTAATTTGCTCCTCTACAGTACCTGGTTGAAGAACTGTGCTAAAGAGGATCACTTGGTTCAACTAATTAGCTGGAACAAATATGTGGCAGGAAATGATTTTACTACTACTGCTAATATTAATAAAAATAACAACAATAAACAAGTCATGAAAGCACTAGGTTATAAAAATGGCACATTTATTGCTACAGAACGGTCATGTACATGACTTCATTGAATAACTACAAGATGAAAAACAACAGGCAATGGCCTAATATAAGCTGGCTTGAAGAGAATCTTCAGCACACACACCTGTGTGGACACTTCTAATTATCAGAAAAAGTAATTATAATAATAACAATAATAACAACAACTATAATAATTATAATGGAAAACAAAATAAAAAAAAGTTCAATGGAAACAATATTTAAGAAAAAAATGAAATGAAAATAAAGAGGAACGCATACGCACACGCACACACACTTAAAATACATGAAAAGAAAAAAGGCCTGAGGCACAACGGCCTCACACTGGAAAGAAAGTGTAACTGTCGTTTTTTTTTTCTCTTTTTTTCTGTTGTTTGTTTTCGCTTTCTCCTCTGAATCACTGCTGCAGGTTTGGATGGTACCCACGCCTCCCCTCCGTCCTCAGTTCCGAGGGCCACCGCCCACTAACGCTGTACAGTCTCGTCTCGTAACACATGGTAAAATAACCTCTTTAAATAGTAAAATAAAGTAACAAACTGTTGCACTTTTTGAATGATTCCAAAACATCTACAAAGTGGAGTTTTTTTTTGTTCTCTTTAGAATCCGACATTTTATTCCCATTTTACATCGATTTACTCAATAATTCCTGGTATAAAATGATAGCCCCTGGAAAAAATAAGCCAAATATAATTCGTTTTTCAAATTTAGCTCGTTTTTTTTGTAACCTCTGGTCTAGCATAGTGTGCGCTAGTCTATTCCATAGCAAAAGGGCACTAGACAAAAGAAGTCTTATAACAAAAAGCCAGGCACTGATACATGGTAATTCTCTGCTTACTGTTATTTTTCTTCACTTAAATTGCATCACAAGTAACAAGAATGAAAAAGGCCACGGTCCATATATTTTCACTATTACATAATGTCTATAATACTCTGAAATGATCATGTTTTTTTTTTTTAAACCACTGCACAAAGGATGGGCTGTTTGAAAAATACAGAGGAATGAAAGAGAATGACTACTCCGGAAGAATAGCGCCAGCCTTAGAGCTATGCTGCCTCCTGCTTTACTTCATCATCATCATCATCATCATCAGTATGAAAGATGGGTGTTGAACCTCCTGTCAACCTGTTCTACAGATATTTGTGCTTGTTCAGGGTGGAGTCTGAGTTGCAAAAAAAGGGGGGTGTCTTTTCCTTAACATGACTATTTGCCTCTTCCTCTTCTGTTCCTAACCTCTCCCAACAGCCACATCTACATGGAGTATGGAAATTAAACAGGACTGGAAATAAGATGTACAAAAAGAAAAGCAATAACGGAAGACTATACAATTTGCATACTTAACGTGACTGACAGGTGTCTGTTCACTCCAGCAGGACTGAAGACAAATGGAACTGGGTTTTAATTAGCAAGAGAATGTGCTTTGCCATTTACTGTCGACTTCGCCTTTGTGTGTTTTTACTGTTTATTTCGCCTTTGCTTAAGACAATCATCCGAATTACACGCTGGGAATCTAAAAAAAAACTTAAACGTAAATCATTATTCTCCATTCAGAGCATGTGATGGAGTTTTGCACAGAGTTTAATGACACTGAAAAGGGGTCAGAAGAGTTTTTTGTTAATGGTTGGCAGTGGGCGACGGATATCCGGCTAATGTTCACTTTGATTTGTTTTTTTCTTAAATACTTCTCATAATAAGTGAAGCCACAGCTGGAAAGCAATTGGGCTCCAATGATTGTTCAGTTTATTATTATTTTTTTCAAGTTACAAAAATTAGCACTTCTTGCAAAAAAACAAAACAAACAAAAACAAATTTGACACACAACCGCTTCTTATAAAATGCATTGTTTCCCCACTTCTTTTTATATGCACTGAAAAACACATTGATAAGTTACCAAATATCAGCTATATTTTTGCTGTCTGTTTGTGGGACATGTACTGTATTCTCTAGATATTAGCTATGAGGAGATTTACATGTAAGGGGACCCTCATCTGGAGACGAGACATAAACCTGGTCTCATACCCAAAAGCAACTGCAACATCTGCAGAAGCACAACAACATGACAAACTGGTTCAAATGCAAAATACTGACATAACCAAATGTAACAAAGAAACAACAACAACAAAAAAACTGAAATGTGTTTTGGCCTTTCATCCTGGCAGTAACAAGGAGGGGGAGAGGGAAAAAAAAACTTAAATGGGTGGCAAAATGAGACACGCAATGCCTGGCGGAAGTGCTTAGCGCTATGGGATTTCTAATGTACATGTCAGGGGAAAAAAATGAAAAAGCAAAAGCATGCTGCCTAAGCTGCCCACTCGTGTGCTAAAGCCCTGCATGACAGCCTCCCTCAAGGTCTGGGACAGGTCAATACTGTCTACACCGGAACTTAGGACTTCACACTCTCCTTTTCAGAGACTAAGAATCGTCTTAACGCCATGATATAAACAGAAGGCGATTCCGTTAGTCTGCATCGGTCATGTCTTAGGCTATGGCGTCTGCTTTAGTCACAGACTGGCTGTACCCCTTCTGCAGGCTTCAGACCGACCAAATGACGGCAGCGAGCGCTTTTCAGGAGCAAAGAGTGGAGGGGGCTGGAACGGACACCCACCACTGGATGCTGTGTTGTGTTTGGCACCTGCCTTGGACCAACAGATGGTGCTTGGCTAGAGAAACATTTCACTCCCCAACCCCCAACCCCCCACTCCGCTGTCAGAAAGTAATCACCCTCGACTCAAGCCCTCCCCCTCGCCTGTTATGACTATTTACATTTGTTTTTATATCCAAAAATACAATTAAAGATGGCAATGTAATGACTATGGAGCATGAAACAAATACTATATACCTTTTTCATTTTCCATTCCCAGAGTCCCTCAAACAAATGTTCCCAAAAATACAGTATAAACAGAACAATAAAAAAGAAGATTCTGAAGCATTTTGACCTCACTACATTTTTCAATGTGACACTTTTTTTTCAAAACACACTGAATTACTTTTGTCATCTTTTAACAAAAGAAGAAAAAAAAAAAAAAAACTGATACAACAGAGTTCTAAACACAAAATAACAACAGTCTACATGTAAAAATATAACTTTTACATACACAATTTTTCAAAATTATGGTAGGTTTGCATTTGTTGCATACAATTTACAAATGTCAGTGTGTCCTTTTTGACAGCTGAGTTTTAGCAGTGGAGTGGTGCTGATGGAATCTCCGGGTCCCTACAGTTCTGCTTTTCGCACAGTCACTGATGTCAGGGGCTCTCCAGCCATCACACGTCATCCCCTTTTCAGAGAGAAAGTTTTAACACTGGAGTGTTTCTCAGATAGCTCAGCCCCGACGACGTCGATTTTAGAGAAAATAATTCATCCCCCGACAGACAGACAATCTCTCCTCTTGAAAATCGACACCTTTTTTTAATATACTGTATATATTTCTACATTTATATATATTGTTTTTTTTCTCTAATAGATTCTTTTTTTCCAGTTTCAGTGCCTCGTGTTGATTGGATAAGCAAAACCACAGAGGGAGAGTCGCTGCTGCTGCTGACACAGCAAAAAAGTGTGGTGTCCTTTTTGCTCTCTCTCTCTCTCTTTCTCTCTTTTCCTCGACAGAGAAACCAGAACAGACAAAGAATAAGAGAAAGTTGTTTTTTTAAAAAAGAGAAAAAAAAATCAGTTATTTTTTTACACATACAACCACACATTTGTACTGAAGACTACAGTGGCCCACGGACAAGCCCATATTGATAAAAAGCTGATAAGCTATAATACAACGCTCAATAACAGACGTGTCGCTTACTATGGAAACAAATTCAGCTGCAGGAGGGGGGGCGTGGGTGGGGGGGTTGAGGGCGGGGCAGAAAGGGGGGTGGGGTCACGGAGAGGGCGAAGCCAGGGGAGAGGCACAACTCACTCAAAAACAGGTTGTTCTCCAGGGACACGCCTTCTAATTACATATAAGCATTACAGTACATTAAATACAGTTTATCCAAAAAATACTTTTTTTTTTCTCCTTTTTACTTTTTTTAAATCCCAGGTTGTAAAAAACCTGACTGCATAGACCTAATGACCTAATAAAACGATTTTTGTTTCCCTAAGCTTGCATCCTAAAAAGTCCCAATAAGGTCCTCCTTCCTCACGCTGTGTGATGATATGGACTCTAAAAAGGCACATTGGTAGAAGTGTAGCATGTCAAAAGTTGCATCTCTGGGGGGGTTGGGTTGGGGGGTGTAGCTGAGGGATCAGGGGTCAAGGTCAGAGGTGAGCACTGAGGGGGGGGGGACAACAGGAGCTTGTGAGTGGCTAGACCAGGGCAGAAAAAAACGAAACCAAACGAAACCAAAGGAACGGGTTGACGACCAGAGCGATGGGAATGACAGACCCCACTGGGTTCCTGATTCTCTCCTGCCTGCGTTTGCACACAGACACGCAACCTGTCGTTAAAAATTGCCCCTGACCAAACATCTGCATCGCTTGGTTCTCCACCCTCCTTCTTCCTCTCCCTCTCTGTCTTTCCTTCTCTCTCTCGCTCCCTTGCTTCACCCTTGGACAGTGGTCTTTGCTGGGACTGTGAGCAGAAAGATGCGATGATGGCCTCCCCCTCTCCTCACTAAATTCTCACTCTCTTGTTTCTGCTCAGTGGCTGTGCTGTAGGCTATGGAGATTTTGTAAGTGTGTGTGTTTGTGTGTGTGTGTGTGTGTGTGTGTATATGTGTGTATGTGCTGGCTTAGGAGTCACTATAGGGGCAGCAGTTTCTTCTCCTTCTCCTCGTCGTCCTCCTCCCCCTGTTCTCTCCTACAAAACCATGCTGCAGTTTGCCTTTACACATTGTCCCATTCAATTCATCTGCCTGAATTTAGAAGTACACTTTTTGTCATTATTGCAAGTTTCAACAGATTTGTTTTTCTTCAATTCTTTACCATGATATTGTCATCACTTTATTTTCTCCTTTTAGTTGGAACCTCCCCCCCCCTCCCCTCGTGCTGTCCCCACCCCCTCAAGACCAGCGTGATTGATTGACTCGATTCATTTTTTTTGTTGTTTTTTCTTTTTTTTTGTTTGTTTGTTTGTTTGTTTGTTTGTTTGTTTCGACATCCGACAGGAAGTCAGGCACGACTCCAGGTTCCACAGTGTGGAGTAGATTGCCGTTCAGTACGAAGGGCTGCCATCAGCCCTGCAAATGTTGGTACAACACCTTGATATGCTTGAGGAGTCCCCCCTTTGATTTTCGCACAAATTCTCTTTTCATCTTGTGTTTTTTTTTTTGTTACTTTTTTAAATGTCTGTTTCCTTTTTTCTTTTAAAATTGGGAATGCTGAAAGGAACAGAAAAAGGAAAAAGGGTCTTGTGTCTCTTCTTTCCTTCGCCAGTGTACATATGTCGGTATTTCTACATAAGACAGGTCAGGAAAAATAAAACAAAAACAAAAAGTTGGTTGGTCAGATGGTTGGCTGAATTACTGAGCTGAGAATCATGGATTGGTTGTGATTGGTCGGTCAGAATCAGGTGACGTTGTCAAAGGAAGTGGTCGGTCATCGCCTTGATGAACTCTGGCAGCTTGGACCTGGAGAAGGACACACTGGGGTTAAGAACACAGGACTTGACAAACCCTCTTGTGACTTCACTAACAGAATTTTCTAACAGCCGGATGAAGCCAAAATTGAAGGTTCTGGGTGCCGCCATCTTGGCCAATTCATTCTGTGAATGTCAATGTGAGTTACATGTCCATCAAACCAATCGATTCTTAAAAAAATAAAATAACACACTGAAACCACAGTTCTCAGATTCTAAAACTACCAAAAGATACCAAAAGGCTGCTCTGCTGTGAAAATTGACTTTTTAACATGGAATTCTATGGAAAATAACTCACTACTGCAGCCAGCCCCAAGTGGACGTTTGTGCAACATCCTGCAACATCCGAAAATTCAGTTTTGGCTTCATTGTGTGGCCTATAATGCTGCCACTTGCAGAGAACACTGAGTCTCGCCAGTCAAGGAGGTATGCTGCTCACACCCAGGCCAGCGTACCTAACAGACCCCATTAACGGCCCTTTATCGACAGCTAACTTGTTTTTCTGAGATACTATGGCAATTTCTGTTAATGATTTGTGACAGCGTAAAATACAGGACTTCCGTTTTACACTTGGACCCTGTTGTTTCTGACTCTGGGTGCATGGGAGGGTCTGAGAGTCTGACATTGAACTCTGGCAGTCTGGGGGCCTAAGTGTTCTCTGCAATCTTCTACACAACCACTGAATTCAACTCACAAACTCAGAGAAAGGGAAAAAAAACACAAAAACAAAACAATTACGGCAACATAAGACTGAGGGAAAACTAAAATGAATAAAACACACATTTGATTTGGTGATTTGGCTGACACGCTTAGGCTAGCTACTGAACCCGTGCCTTGTGTAACGGCACCATTTAGCCTACACTACAAATGAGGGGGCTAATGCACGAAGTGTGAAGACAAACAACATCATCTGTAGGTGATTGAGGACTCTGTTAATGTTCCTTTAGTGGCGTGTTGGACAATCACAGAGCTGCATTCTACACAAAAGTCAGGTGAGGATGGGGGAGGAAGAGTAAAGGAGGGGGCTGGGGTTGGGGGGTGGGTTTGAGGAGCATGGGGTGTGGATGCACAGGAACATAAACCTCTGCTTCACACATATGCACACACACACACACACACACACACACTTTTCTCTCTCTTTCACTCACACACACACACATGTGCATGGACACACACACACAGACCCATTCTCTCTCACACATACACACACACAGGCACACTCCCTTCTCACACATATACACACACACAACACACTTAAGGCCAATCTGTTGTTAAAATGTACCCAGCCTTGGATTAATGGAGAGGGTTTGTTGTTGAGTGCATTTCAGTCCCATTGTTTAGTCATTACTGCCATCCACAGCAAACTCGGTCTCAGCCCTCTGCCTTTGCAATCAATTAGACCATCTGTAGGCTTGCAGCGAAGAGCCTCACTGACTCTCACACTAATTTGTTTGTTCAGAGCCGATCTGAGTTGCTGGAGGATTCAGATTAGACTTAGTGCAAAAAGGCAGGGTCTGGACGGAGTCACTGTAGGGGGACTGAGTGCATCACGTATTTATTTCATCATTCATGTGTGTTTATTTTGTTTTCTCTCTCCAGAATAAATTGGATGTACGTTATGAATGAATGAAGAACCCAATTGAGGAAAAAAAGCTTTTTTTTTTCGCTTTTTTGTCTGTTTGGTACACGTGCGCAACAGCAGATTAGTTTAAAGTGAAGTAATTCTGACCATTTAGGGGCTTTTTTACATTTGGGGTCCCATTGGGTTGGAGGCGTCGCCCATGCCGTGGTGAGCCCCGGCCAGCGAGAGCGGGGCTCCGTCCGACGACACCTTCTCCTCCTCGCGTCTCTTCAGGCACGCCGCCTTTGGGTTCAGGTTCCTCTCTGCAGCACGCGCACACACACACACACACACACACACACACACACACACACACACACACACACACACACACACACACACACACACACACACGATGGAGAGAGAAAAAATAATGTGTACATGAGCCGGAGGTCAAGGACAAGATGAGAGCTCACCTTTCAACTGATGTTCTGTAGCGATAACCAGGTATTTGTCTGATATTGCATCACCTACTTAAACTACTTGCAACATCAGAGGCTCTACAGCTGACACAGTGCCCCCAAGTGGAGCAGGGAAGAACTTACAAATAGTGTACAAAAAGAAATCAATCCTTTATTATCTACCACTACTTCTACTCTGCTGTGTGAAAATGAATTAAATGTAATTGCAAACGTTGAGCACATTTGAGACATTTTGCTTTTTCCTATAACTAAGCAAGTTATTGCATTGATTAATAGGACAGCCATCAAAGGGCATGCTTACTAAACATGCTCACTGCGATGAAGATGAGATTGTGTGTGTGGGTGGTGGTCTATTTCACTAAGAGGGGAAGAGTTCACACTGAAAATGTTCACAATTCAAAAACAACACAGCTGCACACACGTGGAGTGTGGGACTACATTCTCTTTAAGGTCTATTGTTTTATTTTAGGGTGGATTTTTTTATCATTACCTTTTTTTCCCTAGTTCAGTAAATGTTGTATGAATGTAAATGTGTGCAATATGTTTGATCTGTTTAGCAGCACATACATAATACACACTGCAAGACACCTTCATTTCCTTTGTGATCAATAAAGTAACTCTACTCTATTTCACTAAAACCTTAATTCGGTAATCCAAGGGCAGCACTAGTGAGATGAGACTGGGTGGTTAGTAACACTTTCTATTAAGCTTGTATTCGTAAGACTCTATAAGCACATCCATTAAGGGTTATAATGCCTTCATAAAGCCTAATAATGGTTAAAATTAGTATTCATTAGTATTTATACATTCTCATGACTGCACCTGCAGGCAGGTAAAGCTTTATAACCAAGAATGCACTGTGTCAGCTGAAGTTGGCTTATGTCAGCTTATGACAGAGCATTATAATGCCTTCAGAGTACAGTCATAAGAATATGTATAAATAGGTATCGATACTTTACATACGTTATGAAGGCATTATAAGCCTTTATGAATGTGTTTATAGTGCCTTATGAACACAAGCGTCATTGAAAATGTTACCGGGAAAGGGAGAGTGTCAAATTGGGTTAGTTGTTTGGAGAAAAAAACAGGTGCTCTTCAAAAAAGGACATCAGAGACTTAAGAAGGTAACTTTGACTATCCCCCAAAATGTATATTGAAGACCTAATCAGTAGGCTACTTTTTGTAAACGGCAGCCTAAAAAAATCCAAGGCGACTTGCTGGGTAGAGTTGCTTGTGTGTGTTGTCACTCACCCCTGACTTGCTGCTCCAGGCTGAGTATGACAGCGACAGCCTGGTGTAGTATGAGCAGCTTGGTCTGGGGCTTGTCGCTCTTGAGGTGGAGCTGCACCATGCGGCCCAGCTCCTTGAAGGCCTCGTTGATGTCGCGCACGCGCAGCCGCTCGCGGGCGTTGTTGGCCATCCTCCTCTCCCTCTCGCGCTCGATCTTCTGCTCTGGGGTCAGGTCCTCGTCGTCGTTATTACTGTTATAGGGGACACGTTTGAGGGGACGGGGGCGTGGGGGGCACACAGGGTGGGGAGACAAATAGGACACACGGAAATGAGCTAGAGTCCCTCTCTGAGTGCCAATTGGGGTCCCCACTGCTGGTTAAACTTACAATTTCTAGACTTTTTAGTCACTTTGAAGCAGACTAAAAAGTATAATTTCCAAGATCTTCTGTATATACATTTTTGTATAATACACCAACTAGGTTCTGAGCAAAAGATAAAGTACTTAAAACCAGTTGCTTTTAATAACAGCACGAACAGAATGAGACTACAATGAAATGAATGTTACTTCTTAAAAGATTTAAAGCAGAGACGTGTAGTCCTCTAGAATTTTGTACTGTTCTACAGAAGAGAAGGAGCATGTAAGAAAATTGATAATGAGCATGTAAAAAAACCTCAAGCAAGGCATAAGAAAATTTGTTAATACTCAACAAAGATCAAAATCATATGACTTTGTACACAACATTGTCACAAAATTGTCAAATTTCCTGAATTTTCATATCTGAAACAGACTGCATTGAACTTCCATGACTGTTCAAGAATTCCATGACCAGTGGGAACCCTTGTCAAATATACAGAGCTGTTTCCTTCCTACAGTTGTTACTGAGCACTGCAACATTATGGCCATGTACACAACACAGTTAAACCACAGAAAATGTAATTTGCAGATACACCATACATGCCAGTGGACCACCTGCCACAGCACACTCACAAGCACAGATGCATGATGGAAATCTGAGAGTTTGGGGTCCGTATATGTCGAGTTGCTCGTTCCAGGTGAAAGCTCGTAAACCCGGCTGGGTTTACCCTGGAAGGATGGGGGTGCACCAGGTGCCTTTGGAATTTGGAGAGGGGGGCCTACACTCATGTGTGAGGGGGCAGCTAAAACCAGGCTCAAGACCATGGGGAGACCTTGGGCAAGATTCCTCGTCAGTCAGTTACTTATGTCAATGCATAGTGTGAATTGCAATAATGTTTTTGTCATAATTTCTTTATATGTTTAATATAATTTATATAGACCATAAATGTCTTGTGAAATCATAAGGCCCTTGTGTTAGGGCAGTATTAGCGTTAATGAATTGTTTTTTCTTCTCTCTTTTTTTAACAAAATTTTATATCCAAAATGTGTGTGTTCAATTTCCAAGATATGTTATTTCTCCATTTAACTGCCCCTCAAAGCACACTGTTCACTTCATCGAAATCCCACGAAGGAGTTGAATGAAGTGAGCGCTGAAAGCCAGGGTTACCTAGATCTTGACCTCTCTATAGCCTTGAGGTCCTTGTTGTCCGGGTCCTCCTTCTTGGGCTCCATGGGCTTGCTGTCCTGCAGGTTCTCGTCGCCCTCGTCCTCGGACTTGATCTCGGAGCTGACGGACGAGGTGCTCTGGCCCTGGAGGCCGCTGGACAGAGCTGGGGGGGGGGGTAGAAGGGATGGGGGAGGAAGGACAGAAAGGAGAGAGGGAGAAAAAGAGAGAGAGAGAAAGAGAAAGAACAGAAAGAGAAGGAGCGAGAAAAAAGAAAGGAAAAAGAAGGGAGAGAAAGAGAGAGACAGAGAAATAGAGAGAGAAAGAGAGAGGGGAAAAACAGAGAGAGAGTGAGAGAGAGAGAGCAAGAGAGGGGAAAGAGGAAAGAAAAACACATTGTTGTTACAGAAACATAATGTAAAGGCCTTGGCCCAGATGATGGTGTGTGCGTTCTCTGATGTGATGGCTGACAGGGTGGGGGGGCTGTGCTGCATTGAGGTTCGCCTGTTTGACAGATGAGGCCCGGCTGCTGCTGTCACAGATGAACGGGAGCAGCCCGTAAGAGTTAACCGCCCCCGCCGACCGACCGACGGACAAAAAAACGCTGTGCCGCTTCTGCCTTCGCTGTTGCTGCGGCAGGCGGCCATCTTGCAGGTCGTCTCAAGGACACGCCTCGCTGAGCTGCTCTTACTGAAGTGCTGCCAGAAAAACACTTTTTAATCTTTTTTCGCTAATCGAGAAAAGAGAAATATGTCTGGAAATTTGAAAACAAACACCAGCGCAAAAAAAACGCAGTGGGAAAGGGATCATGTGGACATATGCAGCCCGTGAGTGTTCAACATGAGTGTATGCGATGAGCAATGTATGCGTCACTCTCTGTTACGGCGTGTGTTAGAACGCATATTTTATGTGTGAAAACGTTCTGCTGAATGCAGAATTTTCCAGCGTCTAATTGAAGAGTGGTGAGGAGATTGGGAAAAGACCCCCACCCAGGCCAAACAACCCCCCACCAAAACCCCCAAAAAATTCCCCCCAACCCCAGACCAGCATGTCTGCATGTGAAGGGACACTGGCTGCATTGTTTATCCATGACTGGCAAGAGACGCTCTCTCACCATCACCCTTAAAAATCTGCCCCCTTCTATTGCGGGCACCCTCTCCATCACCATGTAGGCATCTCTCACAGCAGCTCTCCGCAGCTCCTGTGCTCCCGGCCAAAAGACCAGACACTCCCTCTCTCTCTTCTCTGTGCCTGCCAGAAAACCCACACAATAAACAGCGATAGCCCCCCCCTTTTCACTGCCATTACACACTCGCCCCCCCCCTCTTTCTCTCCTCACAGCGTTGATGCACGCAGGTCCAGACCCGCCAGTGAGAAAAGCACCCATCCCCCACCCAAAATACACGCCCCCCCCCCCCCCCGACCAAGACACACTGTCTGTCCGGGCCCCTATTTGGACTGACTGGCCCTCTGTTAAAAAATAAGAGAGTCCGAGCCCTCTCTGTTTCCCAGCCCTAAGTGCACAATCCTGTGTCTGTTTACGGATGCCAGCTTCAGCTCAATGCCCCCCGCCCTCCATCAATCCACCAATGCCCCCTCTTCTTGCTCACAGTCAGTCAAATCAAGCGACTCTGTCTCTCTCTCTCTCTCCACACTTACACAAAGCATGGCCATGTGACAGGGGTGCAAAAACACTCCAGACCCTGTCTGACAGAAAGAGAGAGAGAGAGAGAGAGAGAGAGAGAGAAAGAGAGAGAAAGAGAGAAGGATGGACACAGGGAGTTTGTAGCGATCGAACGTGAGTGGGAGTGCTTGATGGGGGTCCCATGAACTGGTCTGGAGTGATAGCAGCAGAGGAGGGGGTGGAGCGAGGGAAGGAGGTGTGGGAACAATGCATTGATTTGGTTTGGGGGGGCCGCGCGTGTGTGTGTGTGTGTGTGTGTGTGCGTGTGTGTGTGTGTGTGTGTGTGGGGCACCCCACGCCTCGCTCTCCTCCTCTCTTGGAAGTCTGACTGCCGTCTCGGGTCTGGCTCAGCGTGCCCTGTGCCCACACAAGCCCACTAATTGATTTCTCCAATTTGTTTTTTCTTCTTTTTTTTTTCGTCCCCTCCCAGGGCCAGTTTGATCCGGTTAAGTCTAGGGCGCTCGCACATTGGCGCTTCGAGCCTGCAGCCACCAATTTCGAGTCCCAAAAGCCACAGGAAGTGACATCGCGAGCAAACACTGCGACCGACCATGTAAGCCTGATCGAATCAGTCCTGCGCACTCTTAGGGGGGGCTATGCGAAACACACAGTTAGTCCCAACACCGGCATCTAGCTCATAACACTACGGCCCCGACAGGCGCTACGATTTCGTGGATGCTCAACTGTATGGACGGCCTTAAACAACTTAACTCTAATCCTTTACAATTGCCTGGCTACGCGTGCTTCCCACAAACCCATTTAGCGCGGTCCCCCAAAAGCGCAGCCCCTCGTCCTAACGAGGTTAAAAATCAAAGCGGAGCGCTCGCTCCGAGCTCGTATCGCCGCCTTGCCACCGCTCCGAGTTTTTCCGGAAAGCGCGGTTAAGACAAGGGGCGGAGATGGGTCTTAGGGGGCTTAAGAAAACTCCCTCCAGCGTCAGTCGGAAAAGTAGTAGTCTTGACGACGGCAGGCAGGAGGGAGAGAGAGAGAGAGAGAAACCGCAAAAACGGCACAACCTTATTGCTTCCCCCGGCCTATAATTCACAAATAATATTTTGATAGTGAGCACATTATTTATAGGCCTTGACGGGGGGAGCCCTGGTGCTGGTGGTGGTGTTTTGGGGGGGGGGGGTTGCATGGGAGCCCAGACTGTGTGGCTGTGTAACTTTGTTTCCCTGTTTTGTTTTATGGTGCTCAACACCTCATTAGCTGCTTGGCTGGGGCTTCCAGGGGGACTTGTTGCCAAGGAGGCAGTTTGCACAGAGCAGTTGTTCGGCCCCCCCCCTTTAAACACGCCAGAGGCTAATTCGCCCTGCGGCGTCGGTCATATACAATTTCCTTTTACATATTCATATTTCAAGTATACTGTGTGTGAGCAACTCTGTGTGTGTGCAAGCAGGGTCGTAATTATTTACACATTACACCCCGGGAATGCCAAGCGGGCGTGATTTTATGTGGTGGGCATGCTGTAGCTCCACTCCATTTGAAATTGTGGTATAATATTTATTTTTGTTGCTTTATGACTACATATGCTGCTGTGTATGTTTTTCTCTTATTCTATGCTGAGGGGAATTTGTATTCAGCAGATTAGATCATAGATTTCAGCTCTATTAGATTTATAGTATGTTCACCATTTTCATTTACAGTGACAATAGAGTAATATCGATGTATAAAATGGGCTCTAAATAAAATGGGAGATAAAGTGCCAGGTCAACCAACCTACACAATATCTTGTACATAAGTTAGAGCTATATTGTGGCACATTGGAGCATTTAACTGATTCATCAATATTTGTATGAAGGATTTTTTTCATGCTATCACAGATTTAGATAGCAAATAAATTTCACCCCTTACTTAAGTTAGATTTTAAATGTTGCATTTGACCTATTATTTAAATTAAGGCCCCGTGTATAACTGTAAAAAAATATTGAAAAGATGAATTTTCTGCATGGAAAAGAGGGGTAAATTTGTTTGTGTTATACGTGATGGTGTTGGTACAATTTGTTGGCATTGAAGTAAGTGGAAAGGGCATTTGAGGCACAGTGCGTGGTGGGGGAGCTTGCTGTTAGTGTGAGAGATGGCTGCGGTGAGATGGCATTGTTTCTGTGAAATGGAGTCTGCCTGCAGGAGGCCTGACATACCCGTACAAGGAGTGGTGCCTGCGTGTTTGTGTGTGTGTGTGTGTGTTTATGTGTGTAACAGTGTGTATATGTGTGTGTTAGTGTGTGTATGTGTGTATTGGTGTGTGTGTGTGTGTATGCATGCATACATGTGTGTGTGTGTGTGTGGGGGGGTGTGTGCATGTGTGCTGGTCTGTGTTAGTGTGTGTGGATGTGTGTGTGGATGTGAGTGTTAGTGTGTGTGGATGTGAGTGTGTGTATGCGCTTGCACGTGTGTGTGTGTGTGTGCTGGTATGTGTGTGTGTGTGTGTGTGTGTGTGCTGGTATGTGTGTGTGTTTGTGTGTGTGTGTTTTTGCTTACCTCGGTAGGGGTCTGGCTGGCTCAGGTCGGGCGAGGTGGCCGACTGGACGGGCAGCTGTGGGACTGGCACTTGGTTCGGCACGATTGGATGGCTGCCACGCAGACCCACGCCGTCCTCGCGGTGGGCACCCACCTGCAGAGACACACGCAGGCACAGAAAAGGAAAAACACATTCATTTGAGGTTCATAGGCTCAATATAGTGAGTGGGCTGCCCCCAAAACACCAACAGTGCTCTGCTGCACTACTGCCTGTGACCTACAGAGGGCACTCTAGCCACACGCATCACCACAAAGAGAGTGGCGCTAAAGACGGAGTGAAGAAAAGAGTGAAGGGGAGTTCAGGAGAGAAAATATTCAAACAGGAGGGAGAGGTAAACAAGTCAGAAAAGGGAGGGAAAGAGGTAGAGAAGTGAGAGTGAGAGAGAGAGAGAGATGGAGGAAGAAAGACTTGGGGATGAAGGGGGAGAGAGGAAGAGAAGTAAACAATTCAGAAAGAGAGGGAAAGCAGTAGAGAAGAACTGAGAGAGAGAGAGAGAGAGAAAGAGAAAGAGAAAGAGAAGAAGAGAGAGTTTGGGGATGAGGAAAGGGAGGGAGCGAGCGAGCACCTCCTCACACCTCTGCGCTCCTGCAGCACTGGCACACTGGAAGGAGGCGCTGAGGCAGGTAAAATGCGGAGCCATCTCTCCCAGGGAGCCTTGCAGGAGCGCGCTGATTCTCCCCCATCTGGCTTCCATCATGTCCGCCAACACAACTGACAATTATCTTAATGCCCATATGTTTAATTGTGGGCTCCCTAATTCCCCCGACAGAATCTGGAGATCCGTCAGGAATTGCTTTTTGGCAGAATTTACTCTCCCCCTCTCTCTCTCTCTTTCTCTCCCTCGTTCTCTCTCTCCCTCACTTGCACTCCACCTTTCTATATCTATCACTCTCATCCATTTTTCTCACTCTTGTTTTTTTTTTTTTAAAGAAATTTGAGCACCTGCCAGTCCCCCCCCCCCCCTTCCCAAACCACCACCACCACCACCCCCTTCCCTTCCCTTTTGCCTGTAATTCCAGCTAAGCCTCTGACAGCTCCTAGATGTCAGCGACGCCTCCCCAGCCCGATGCAAATATCAGAAAATGTCGAAGGGGGCTTTTGTGGCGGGAACAGGCGCAGGGAGTGTGTTCCAAGACGCCATTTGTTTGCTTGTCTTTCATCAGCGCGCGGCCCCAAAATGCAAAATGGCACTCTCCTGGCTGCGGATAGAAGGCTCTGGCGTACATATTTAATGGCCCTTTTTTATATTTCAAGGCTGTGGAGCTGAATGAGCATGCGTTTGTGTTTGTGTGTGTTTGTGGTGTGCGTGTGTGTGTACGTGTGTGTGTGTGTGTGTGTACATGTGTGTGTGTGTGTGTGTGATGGGAAGTCGGTGGTGGTGTGTCGCTTGGGAGGGCGTCTCTCTCCGTGTCACCCTGTCAGCCGTGCCACCGCTAATCAGGAAGATGGCGCCTCAACCCTGCACTGCCATTATGCAGCCCCAGAGTAGAGTTGAGAGGAGAGAGAGAGATAGAGAGAGATACAGAGAGAGGGAGAGAGAGAGAGTGAGAGAGAAAGAGAGGGAGAGGGAGAGAGAGAGAGAAAGAGAGAAAGAAAGAAAGAGAGAAAGGAGAGAGAGATAGAGAGAGAGGACTTTCTGGGTCAAGAGTGGAGGAGCAACTGGAACTTTCTGTGACGCGACGTGGGGGGCAAGGGGGGCATCCGCACTGGGCTTTTGTCACCCCAAGTGTTGTCGCTGCTGATGTCTTTTTTTTTTTTTTTAAGTTGTATTTTATGTTCCCTCCCGATCCTGATAAATGCGTAGGCTGCACTTAGATTTCATTGTTTTCCGCGCCACTTTGACACCGCAGAATGAAAGTGCTGGCTGATGCTAAACTAAGTGGCCTATAAAGAAAGGAGGCCATGCCTGTTGGAGTTTATCTAGTGCTCACTAAGCCATTATGTTTGTTACTTGCACCAAGAATTTGCTCCTGTGCCATTGTGTGCAACTTTTGTTCCGACACGAGTTGGAATCTTTGGGGATTTTGTTTTTAACAGGAGCAGATATTTCATAACCATGTTTAAATTTGTAGGATTACAAAGTAAAACACAACGTAATTGTGTCCACTACATCAATCACAACATTTCAATGATCAGTCGCAGATGACAGCCAAATGTGCTTGGAGAGAGGACTTTATTAAATACACCTGTGCTCCCAAATACATATTAAATCGCCTGCAGCTTTAATATCTTACAATATAATATAATAATAATATCTTAATATCGTATCATAAAAGATATAAATATAAGTTAATTAAAAAAACTACAAATCAGTAGTGATGTAAAATGTACACAAATCCTGCATGTTTTTTTTCTCCTTTTTTGAAGAAAGTGACGTACATTGTGTTGTAGATTTTAAGGTATTTGGTGTTGACAGTTTCTACTGTATATGTAAACTTTTACAGACTGTAAAGTCTGAAGACTTTTATACATGAGGCCCCCAGTCTCAACCAGGTACAGCCGCTGACCTCCCCCCACCCCCACAAGACGACACACACACACACACACACACACACACACACACACACACACACACACACACAAGCACACGCACACTTACACACACACTCACACACACACCTACACTAAATCTCAGAGATGTGCAAAACGTTTGCTGAGGCGCAAGAATTTATGTGACCTAACATCTGGACAACGGTCATGATCAGAGTGCCTCTGGCTCCTTCTGTATGCATATGCTACAGAATAAAATTACACATTATTAAATGAATGAAATTATAAATTACAACACTATCATAAACATTCTTCTGTGAGATTCTGTGTCTGTGGGCTGTGGCAAATTGAACTGAACAGCATGAAGCACATGACACTAAGAGGCTGTGTAAGGCTTTTGGCATTTGGAAATGCTCGAGGAATCGCAGCACATGAACAAAAAAAGAGAAGGAGAAAAGGAAAGCTTTAGAGGGGCTGAAGAGGGTTTATGATGTGAATCAAAGTGCATTTATCAAAATGCTGAAGGAAAAAAAAAACCCTCTTGCTCTCCCTCTCTAATTCACACCAAATCACTCACTGTTCCCATAAGCACTGCAGTAAGCGTGTGATGTCGGGTGGTCTGACCAGTTTGGATGAGGTTCTGTGGGGCTTTAAACTAGGCGCACAGCAACTGTGTGTGTGTGTGTGTGTGCATGTGTGTGTGTATGTATGTATGTATGTATGCATGCATGTGTGTGTATTTGAATGTCTGTGCACGCGCGCGTGTGTGTACACTTGTGTGTGCGTGCGTATGTATGTGCGTATGTATGTGTGTATGTCTGTGTGTGTAGTATGCTTGTGTGTGTATTTGTGTGTGTGTGTGTGTGTGTGTGTGTGTACAATTTTCTTTTTCCTCCCCAAAGCTCAAAAAACATGCTGACCCCTGGCCAGTGTTCAAAGCAGAGGGAAAATTGCTTCCTCATGACGGTACAGTAATAAAGAGCGCTATTACTGCATAAGAGCCATCACAGGCTGGCTTCAGACCAGCCACGCAGTAAAGATGAAACCTGACATTCAGACCATCACAGCGCTCTAATGAAAGCACTGAAAACCTCAGCAGCCCCACACTGAAAGACAGAAAGAAAGAAAGGAAGAAAGAAAGAAAGAAAGAAAAACAGGATGAGACTAAAAGATGAATAAAAGTATGAGATACAGGGACGTTGAGTAGACAGGAAAAGTTGCATTAAGAAGCAAGTAACGAGATGTGAGTATAGCTAACATTTTGTGTGTGTGTGTGTGTGTGTGTGTGTGTGTGTGTGTATTTCTAAACATATAGATGACAGCCACAGCAGGTGCTTGGATCCAGACAGTACTGTCTTCTTACAGACGGGCAGGAATTATAAATATGTTGCTTAAAACTGCCATCTTTTACACATCACTGTAAATTCACTTCAGACTGAGACTGATTGGGGTGGTTGTCTTTTTTTCTTTCCTGGCAATATGAGCTTGTTACGTCACAAAAGATGTTAAACAGCTTGTAAAACTGAACGAAACGGTCCACACGGCAAAAGAAAAATATTGGTTCGTGTGTGAAAATTCACTTGGCTGTTACGAAAACCGACAAGACCGTATCAACACATTCCAGAGCAGGACGATTGCAAAAGGCCTGCCCTGTGTGTGAGTGGTAAATGTAAGCGTGTGTGTATAAGCGTGCAAGCCTTCACATCCCAAGGTCAGTGTTTGAATCAAGGGGCCATCCGTCAAAGAGTGATACAATAGAACGACAAGTTTATGGCCCTAAAAATAGTCTGTCGTTCTTACTAACAATTGGAAGTGACGAACAAAAGCATTTGGTGAGATGGTGGGAGGGGTTGAAGGAAGGAAAGAGGAGAAGAGAAGAGAAGAGAAGAGAGGAGAGGAGAGGAGAGGCTAAAAGAGAGGAGGGGAAGGGGGTGGGCTTTGCTTAAGGAGAATGGTTTACATTACTCTGAATGGTTGGAACAAATTGGCTTCCCCTGTGAGCCGAAAGAAAAGGATTGCGAGTGGACATCAAACAAGCTCTGTATTTATCATTGGGGAGTGTCGGGGACCTGCAGAAGTGCTACGACTGAGCGGGGGACGAGACGTGTGTGTGTGTGTGTGTGTGTGTGTGTGTGTGTGTGTGTGTGTGTGTGTGTGTGTGTGTGTGTGTGTGTGCGCGCGCGTGTGTGTGTCTGTGAAGTATTTGTGTGTATGTATGAGAGAATGCTGAAACATTTCTGTTTGTGTTTCTGTGAATGTGTGTATGTGTGTGTATATGTGTGTGTGTGTGTTCACATGTGCCTGTGCATTGCGTGAGTGTTGCTTTCCAATTCTCCCTGTAAAGACCAATCGAAAACACTGATGTATTGGTCTGCCTTCAAGAAGGAAGTTTCATTTGGCAGAAAAAGAGAGCTGTTCCCTCTCTCCTCTCACTGATGCGAGCCACACACACACACGTGCACACACACACACACACACACACACACGCACACACACACACGGAGCAGTGTGTGAGCGTCTAAAACTGTTCCTCCTCTGGTCCTGAATGGGAACTGCATCCTGTGGGCCAGCACAGCTGCTAAGCATTTGGGGAGGCCTGGGCTTGCAGATGTAGCGTCTTTAGATGTTAATTCAATTAAGACAGGACCGCGGCCCTGTACGAAGGCTGGCAAACAGCAAGAGAGGCACTGTGCTCCATGCATATGCAAATACTTAGGCCCCAAAGTCAACGCACACTCACGTGGGAGCATGCACCACAAACAATTGCAGGCTATATGGGGGAACATTACGACATACAGGTCTTGTCTGTCTTAGTAATTAAGTATGAAAATACTTGCGCGTCTGTGCAAAGTGAATGCATATGCCCCCGTGAGAGCACACACACCACAAACAGTTGTATCTGGGAGAGAACATTTAGAGCTATACAGGTTTCGTCTCCCTTCAGTAATTAAGTATGAAAATAATTGCATTTTGTGTGTGTGTGTGTGTGTGTGTGTGCTTCCTGTTTCACTTGTTTAACATTCCAATAGTAAAGCCGTCTTCAGACTCTTACCGACGCAAGATGTGGCTGGAGTTGTCAATCGAACAGCACGGAGTCTGACAAATTAATCACAGGCTGAGTGTGATTGGGACACTTGAAGCCCCAGCATACCTTTCCCATGACCTCATCGCCTTCTCACTCACACATACACAGCAGCTGTTCCTCCACCATCTCTAGCAGAAGTGTTGCTCCGAATGTCTTAAGACACGAAACATGAAAAATGTCAGCTAATCGGCGCTTTCTAAGTTGCTTAGAGGTGCATGTACAGTAAGCAGGCTGAAAGATTAAAGGACAGATTACAGGAGGAGGCTCTGTGCTCTTCCGACTGACTGACTGACACACACAGACACACAGACACACACACACACACACACACAGTGAGCTGGAGTGTTGGGTGCTCCTCTGTAGAGGCAGCTTAATGGCCAGCCTCAGCTTAAGCACTTTAGCACAGATAAACACAGTCTGGGACTGAACGCACAATCCATCTTTCACTGCTTTTCGCTGGATCTAAGCGCACTGGGAGAGGGAAGATGGGTGTGTGTGTGTGTGTGTGCGTGTGTGTGTGTGTGTGTGTGTGTGTATGGGGGTGTAGAAGAGAGGGACTATGTGTGTGTGTAAGAAACACTGTGTGTGTCTGTGTGTGTGTATGGGTGTGTGAAAAAGACAGAGACTGTGTGTGTGTGTGTATGTGAAAAAAGACTGTGTGTGTCTATGTGTATGTGTGTGAAAGAGAGAGACTGTGTGTGTGTGTGTGTGTGTGTGTGTGTGTGTGTGTGTGTGTGTGTGTGTGTGTATGTTTGTGTGTGTGTATGCATGCCATGCTGCAGACACCAGGGGGCACACTGGGGCCACTGCTTCAGAGGCAGCCGGTGGAAAAGTCGCATCACAAAGCCGGCCTGTGTCAAGCCACCGTTTCCATAGCGAGAGGGAGGGCTGGGGCTGCTCAGTTAAAAACAGGGGTATAATAGTGCGCCTTTGTGCGTCTCAGACATCCAGACACACACACACACACACACACACACACACACACACACACACACACACACACACACACACACAGTCTCTCTCTCACTTGCATGCATGCTGCACATACACATGCCCGTGCACGCTCAACACAGCCCTAATTACACTCACCACTTCCTGTGTTTTAGTCACAGATAAGTGTTTGTGTACCCCCCTTACAGTCCCACCCCCCATTCCCCCAAACCCTATGGGCAAGACTGATGCCAAAACCACCATTTTCTCAAACCACCCCCCCAAAAATCTTTGAAAGTGCGACCACATTCGTGGCCCTGACTGAAGCTTGTGTCAGCACCTGTGTTAGTTGGAGGAGCCAGTGCGGATGTGGCACGCTGCACTAATGCTACATAATAACACACAGACGTTCCATTACACACACACGCTCACGCTCACACTCCGAAAAAACCCAGTGTGTCATTCCGCTTCAGGAAGCATTCATGTAAAACACGGCGCTGGATCGGGTAGAAACGGGGCAAAAGCTTTTCTAATTAACCACATGTCATTGTGCTTTCTGGGAGTCTGGGTTTTTGGTGACTTTTTTTTTTTTCTGGTACGGACCAGTTACAGTCTCCACATGCAACTTCCTACATTTTTTCCACTCCAATGTTTATTCGGTTTTCTTTGCCGGTCCATTTATGCCTTCTATGGTGAGTTTGAGCAGAATTATATGTAACTTGCTTTTTTTATACCCACTAGCGGGTGTCTAGCATGCCCATTTAATCACTCATACCCATTTATTCCCCTCTTCCCCCCCTTCTCTTCCAGAACAAGATTCTGACCCCAGCTTTCTACTCCCATGGTGCCCATCTCCCTCCATCCATCTCCCCGCTCGGGGAAAACACGCTGCAAGTTTAGCTCCCCCTTTAAAGAGCCACAGATCGGATGGCTTTTGACCACAATCTGCTATCTCCAGAAGATTTACTGCAGCTTACGGCTCTATTTATTCAGAAAAGGGAGACACTTTTAAAAGGTATTACTCTGTCTCTTTTTAAGCTGTAATGCACCCGACCGGCTGCCTGCCTTTCTAATAGGCCGGCGCATCCATTTAAACTGCTTAGAGGAACACTCAGGCTCTGTGAACTGCTGAAAGTGTTTAAAGATTAGGTCATAATGCCGCACCTACAGCCCTCCCCCCCCCAGCCCTTGACATGTGATGAGCAGTTTGCGGATGTTTGGATGTTTAAGTGTGTGTGTGTGTGTGTGTGTGTGTGTGTGTAAAGAGCACAGAGACAGTGGAATGGTCAGACCATTAGAGAATAAAGACGTGAGACACTGTGTGACTGTGTGCGTGTGTGTTTATTGGCTGATCCGGCGCAACACAGGAAAACACGGGTGTGTGTGGGTTATCTGGTGTGTCTTTACAACATTCAGCTGTGAACAAAGCGCATTAGGCAAATCGCTTAAGAAGTGACATGGCTTTCTCTCTCGCTCACACACACACACACACACACACACACACACACACACACACACACACAACCACACCAGTGGCAGCACAGAAACACATGCAACTCCTCAAAACTCTAAGCAAAAACACCCCCCTCCCCTTTCCTCGCACCCCCACCCCTGCCTCCCCCCACCCCCCGAAACTCAGCACCCCCTAACCCACCCCAACGCCCACGCAGTCCACCCCCCACCCACCCCCCCTCCCCAAAACTCAGCACCCCCTAACCCCCCCCCCCCCCCCCCCCAACGCCCACGCAAGTCCAGCCCTCCCCTCCCCAGCTCAGCTAAGCTCAGCTCCGTAACGCTTCTCTCAGACACATCATGAGAGCACCTGCTTTCCCCATGACCTCAGCCTCCCCAGTCTCTGACTCCTGGCTTGTAGGAAAGCAACTCTCCCAAATATGATCCAGCTGTTTCCCAAGAGGGGGTAGGGGAGGGGGGGGGGGGGGGGGGGGGGGGGCTTTAAGGGGGCCAAGGGGAGTGAAGAGGAGGGGATAGAGGGGGAGGGGGAAGGGAGAATGAGAGGGCGGAGGTGTCATGCATGACCCTGCAGATCTCAACCAGGTGACCAGCTTTTCCCACCAACCAACCACCTAACACCACCTCCCACCCCTCCCCCACTCCTGCTGGTGGCCCCTCCCATCCAAACAATCTTTTCTCACGTGGACCGAACCAAAGGAATGGGGGAAGTGTGTGTGTGTACGTGTGTGTGTGTGTACGTGTGTGTGTGCACGCATGTGTGTGTGAGCGCACGCGCGCATGTGTGTGTGTGTGTGTGCGCGCGCATGTGTGTGTGTGTGTGTGTGTGTTTGCGTATATGTGTGTGTGTGTGCACGTGTGTGGGGGTGTGTGCGAGTTGTTTCTCCTCAGACAGTCGTAGTGCTTCACAGATGAATTAGAAATCAGTGTCTCTGCGGAGCTTCCCCCCTGTGTCTCGCGGAAGGGACACTAGGCTACTACCCAGAGGATGGTCATCCTAACAAGCTGCACATTACCACTCCGTGCCAGCCCTCTCACAGCACCACAACAAAAGAATAGCCAGGAAGAAGAAGAGGAGGATGAAAAAGAACAAAAAAAGAACAAGAAAAAGGGGGGGGGTGGTTGAGCAGATGTTTCTTTTCGCCTTTGATGCAGAGCGATTCGGAGAAACGTAGTTCCGTTAAACAGCCCCATCAGAAGCAGCTCCATCAATGTGCAATAGGGGCTCAAATGACATCAGATCTACTTTAATCTGTCACGAACAGGTGTTTTAAGCACATTATCGTTTCAATGGGACAATCCTTAAAACCTCTTCTCTGGCTGTTGGTGGTTGCTGTGAGAGTATGTGTTTGTGTGTGTGTGGACGTATGGAAATAGCGTGTGTGTGTGCTTTACTATGTGTGAGTAGGAATATATTGGGTATGCACATGTGAGCAAGGGCATGTTTGTGTGTGTATGTGTGTGTGGACATGTGTGGAAATAATGTGTGTGTTTTTCTGTGTGAGTAGGAATGTTGTGCATGCACATGTGAGCAAGGGCATGTTTGTGTGTGTGTGTGTGTGTGTGTGTGTGTGTGTGTGTGTGTGTGTCTGTGTGTGGGGACATGTGTGGAAATAGTGTGTGTGTGTTTTTGTATGTGTGAGTAGGAATATTGTGTATGCACATGTGAGCAAGGGCATGTTTGTGTGTGTGTGTGCGTGTGTATATGTGTGTGTGTGTGTGTGTGTGTGTGTGTGTGTGTGTGTGTGTGTGTGTGTGTGTGTGTGTGTGTGCACGTGCATACACACAGGGTGGGGGTTTGCGTGGTGTAAATGGGTGATGAGAAGAGCAGATGGCTGGAGTGTGACTTAAGCGCTGTAATCAGTGGAAGACTGTGGGACGCTGCAGCAAATATCTCCACTGATTCCCATGGAACTCTTCACACACGTGCACACACACTAACACACACACACACACACACACACACACACACACACACACACAAAAGCCTCATGAGAGACCAATCATATCACTCCTTAATCAACCCCCCCCCCCCCCCCCCCCTTCAGTGCCCTAGCTCTCACTGATGGTGTGTACATGTGTACATCACAACACGGTAACCCCACACCCCCACACCCCCGCAGCCCTGACCCAGCCCAGCCGAATGCTGTCTTCCTGTTTCTCCCTCCATCTCTCCATCTTTTGTTCCCCATCCTCTGACTCAGTTTGGTTTGCCTTGTTCTCCCTCTCCCATGCCTAGACAGACAGCCCTATGGTTAGTGTCACCAGGAGAAGGCTTCGAGCCCGCTTTGCCCGAGACGAAGACCAAAAAAGAGTGGAGACCGAGACAAGATGGAGACCAAAAGAGTCCTGACCAAGACCAGAGCGAGACCAAATAGTCTCAAGGCCGTGGCATGACCGGGACCACATAAATTGGTCTTGAGACTAAGACTGGTCTCGAACACATCGCTGCTCAATCTGCCCTGCCCTGCCCTCTCCCTTCTCCATGCCTTGATGAACAGCCGTATGGTTAGTGTCACCAGGCGTTGGGGTGAGGGGGTCAGTGGGAACCATGCAGGGAGCCGAGGTGGCGGTGGCATGCGTGTGCACTACGCGTTTTCCTACGAATGCAGCGCGGGACGGAGGTGAGAGGTGTGCAAATAAACAGCCTGTGTGGGGCCCCTTCGCCAGGACACAGAGCAGAGCCACTTAGGCCCCCCCCCCCCCCACCCATCGACTCAGGGGGGGCAGTGGGTCCCACGCTGGCAATTAAGCTGAGGGACTTTGGGGCTTCACACAACAACCCCCATCCACCCCCCGGGTTGGAAATCACCGGCATTTATGAGACGCAGACTGTGTCCGTTCAGTGTTTGTTTGTATTAAGAGAGCAGCCTCATCAGTGCTGGGAACCTGGGGGCACAACAACGAGCCGCTCTCACTCACAGAGGAACACAAATAAACACAACAACATCACTGCCTCTCGGTGCGTGCGCTCAAACGGCTAATTACGGGCCACTACAAGCACATGGATATAGTCAGACCCAAAGCCACATGGCCAGTACTACTACCTGTGTGCATTTCTGTGTGTGTGTGTGTGTGTGTGCACGCGCGTGTGTGTTGTTTTTCTGTGTGTGTGTGTTTTTCTGTGTATGTTTCCGTGTGTGTATACGTGTTTCTGTGCGTGTGTGTATACGTGTGACTACATCCCAGACATTGTGTGTGTGTGTGTGTGTGTGTGCGTGTGCATGTGTGTGCGTGTTGCGTTTCTGTGTGTGTGTGCGTGTCTGTGTGTGTGTGTGTGCGTGTCTGTGTGTGTGAGTGTGTTTTTCTGTGTGTGTTTCTCTCTGTGCGTGTGTGTATACGTGTGACTACATCCCAGACATTGTGTGTGTGTGTGTGTGTGTGCGTGTTGTGTTTCTGTGTGTGTGTGTGCGTGTTTCTGTGTGTGTGTGTATACGTGTGACTACATCCCAGACATTGTGTGTGTTGTGTTCTGTGTGTGTTTTTGTGTGTGTTTGTGTTTTTCTGTGTATGTTTCCCTGTGTGTGTATCCGTGTTTCTGTGCGTGTGTGTATACGTGTGGCAACATCCCAGACATTGTGTGTGTGTGTATGTGTGCGTTTGTGTGTGCATGTTGTTTCTGTGTGTGTGTGTGTGTGTGTGTGTGTGCGTGTTTGTGTTTTTCTATGCGTGTTCCTCTGTGTGTGTATACGTGTTTCTGTGCGTGTGTGTATACGTGTGACTACATCCCAGACATTGTGTGTGTGTGTGTGCGTGAGCATGTGTGTGCGTGTTGTGTTTCTGTGTGTGTGTGCGTGTCTGTGTGTGTGAGTGTTTTTCTGTGTGCGTGTCTGTGTGTGTGAGTGTGTTTTTCTGTGTGTGTTCCTCTCTGTGTGTATACGTGTTTCTGTGCGTGTGTGTATACGTGTGACTACATCCCAGACATTGTGTGTGTGTGTGTGTGTGTTGTGTTTCTGTGTGTGTTTCTGTGCGTGTGTGTGTACGTGACTACATCCCAGAGTTTGTGTGAGAATCGCCTGACTTTTCTTTATGACTCACAAGAGACGCCTCACGCTAACGTGAGAGCATCGCTGCGCTGTGGGTGATGCTGCTCGATCTGTCTGCCTGTCGAGTTCTACCACTACTGTACGTCTAAGCTTTCGTGGTTTAATACATAATACTACATAAACAACGAAATGTCTGTAATATGTGATGTGTCTGTGTAGTCCGCATATGTGCTCTTCCCCAGTATTTGTGGGAAATTGTGGTGTGTGTGTGTGTATGTGGAAGCTTATGCTTGGGTGTGCTCCTGCATGTATGTGTGTGCGCGCGCTTGTGTGTTTGCCCCTTTATATGTGTTTGTGCATGTGTGTGTGTGTGTGTGTACATGTAAAGTGCATAGTGCGTGCGTAGTGTGTTTATGTGTTTGTGCACATAGTGTGTGTGTGTGTGTGTGTGTATGTGTGTATACGTACTGTGTGTGCGTGCAGTGTTTGTGTGTGTAGTAGAGTGTGTGTTTGCTCGCAGTGTCTGTGTGTGTGTGTGTGTGTGTGTGTGTGTGTGTGTGTGTGTGTGTGTGTGTGTGTGTGTGCGTGCATAGTGTGTGCGGTGAGGACTCCAGCCTAGTCCCATGTGTTTCCTCTCTCCCTGCCTCCCACTGAAGCTTTATTCCCCACAGCTGGCTGCCTCTTTATGGCTTGTTTCAAGTAGAAAAAAAAACAGCCTTAAATATGGAAAAGATTACCAGCATCTTCCTTGATGTTTTGAAGTGAACCTCCCCCTTTGCTTTCTCTCTCTCTCTCTCGCTCTCTCATTCCTTACCTCCCTCTCTCTCTCTCTCTCCCTCCCCCTCTCTCTGTCTCCTTCCTTACCTCCCTCTATCTCTCTTTCACTCTCTCTCTTATTCCCTCCGCCTATGTGGAACACATCCATGGCCAGGGTTTAGGTCTGACTGAATCTCAAAGCCATTTCCTTTATTTACCCCCGGTCTGTCTGCTACAGGCCATGCGCAGTGGCCTGGCCAGTGCATGTGTGTGTTCATACGTGGCCATGTGCTCTTGCTGTTGAACATGTGGCTAAAGTAGAGTGTGTGTGTGTGTGTGTGTGTGTGTGTGTGTGTGTGTGTGTGTGTGTGTGTGTGTGTGTGTGTGTGCATGTGTACATGTATGTGTGTGTGCACGTGAATGGATGCCAATTATGCACCAGGAGTGCTGCCCTCACTGCTCGAGAGTCATTTCTCTCACGTGGTTAGGAGAGTCCAGAGAGTTGGACAAAAGATGTCCACACATACACACGTACGTACACACACACACACACACACACACACACTCTCTCATGTGAGGCAGGCTTTTTCCCTTAAATTCTTTTCCTTTTTTAACCCCATAGAAAGTGAGATGAGGAAGCATGGAGAGAAGTGAAGAAAGACAGAGAAAGGGGAAGGACATGGAGAAAAGGAGAGAGAGAGCTATAGAGAGAAAGAGAGAGCCCTGTGGAGAGAGAGAGAGAGAGAGAGAGAGCTATAGAGAGAAAGAGAGAGCCCTGTGGAGAGAGAGAGAAAGAGAGAGCTATAAAGAGAGAGAGAACAGGGCAGAGGATGTAGAGGAAAAGAGAACCAGGGAAAAGGGGGAGACAGAGAAGAATACACACAGACGGTGAAAGGGGAGAAGGTGAGAGATACAGAGAGAAAGCTACACAGAGAGAAAGAGAGGGGGAGAGAGAGAGAGAGAGAAAGGGCAAGAGATATAGAGAGAAAACTAGAAAGTAAGAGAGAGAGAGAGAGAGAAAAAAAGAAAGGAGAGACAGAGAAAGAGAGGAAGACGGGCCTGAATTGCATCAACATGTCACACATTCCGCGGGGCAGCACCACAGACATGTGGTAGTCGTCAAGCGCCATGCGGCCCACTCTGCTGCTGGTGTGTGTCTGTGTGAATGAGTCTGGGCTGCGCTTTGCTTTTTTCCTTCCTCATCCTTTCCACATCCCTTCTTTTTCTCTACCCCTCCCCCCTCTCCCTCTCCCGCTCTCTCCCGCTCTCTCTCTCCCTTCTCCTCGTGGACTACTGTGGTTAATAATAGACATTTTTTGCACTGCTTTCACTGTCTCCTGGATCCTAATATCCAAGGGAATAAAAAAACGAAAACTACATGTGCAGGACTGAGCTTGGGGTCAACTTCAAATCGTATGTGTGTGTGTGTGTATGTGTGTATGTGTGTGTGTGTGTGTAAGCGCATTAGGGTGTGTGTGTGTTTGTAGTGAATAAAAATATAAAGTACATGAGCAAGCCTAAACTTGGGGTCAACTGCAAAGTGTGCGTGTGTGTATCCGTGTGTGCGTGAGTGTGTGTATCCGTGTGTATATGTGCGTATCGGTGTGTGTGTTTTTCTACCCTAACACTAAGCTCTTTAGACGCTCTTCCACTCTGACACACACACACACACTGGCATGCCATCAGACACGGCTCACACACACTCCCACACACACTAGCGTGCCATCACACACACACACACACACACTCTAGCATGGCATCATACACACACGCTAGCATGCCATCATACACATGGCTCTCACACACACACACACACACACACACACACTCTAGCATGCCATCCCACACACACCCACACACACACACACATACGGCTGGCACTCACCATGATGGAGTGGCGGTTGGTGGAGAGGAGGCCGGTGCCGTATCCGGAGCCCAGGCCGCCCATGGCCCCGTTGTGGGCGCTGCCGATGAGGCCGTGCATGTCGGTGTGCCCGCTGGGCATGCTGGGGGAGGGGCCCACCGCGTGGCTGCGCAGCACGTGGATGGCGTCGTCCAGCCGCTCCAGCCGGTCCTCGATGCGACTCTGCTGCAGGTGGGGAAGACGCACACACAGGCAGACACTGGGTGAGCAGACAGGCCTAAGATTCACATCTGGACGCTAGATGACTAAATACAGGACTCTTGCATACAAACACCAATCAGGAGGTTTTCCATGCTGCTCAGACATACTATGCTGTTTTTTTTTCTCTGTATTTCTCCAGGCCCAGACAATAACAATTCAATTGTTTGGTAATTAAAAAGATTGAAAGAAAATTGATTTTCCACAAGGCCTACAGATAATGGCTTGAGTTTAAATGACTTTCTTGGCTAGAGAGAAATCATTTGTCTGGGTCTTTCTGATGAGCCTAAGTAATGTGCCGTGCAACCTGGTGGTCTGATCTACATGTACGTGTGTCCAACAGGCTTACCAGAGAGTGCAGTGGAGCCTCGTAGTTAGGGGAGGATGGACCCTGTCCTCCATTCCTGGACCAGACAGCTGAGCTGGGGGCTGGAGGAGGAGAGAGGCAGAGGCAGAGTCAGACGGAACAGAGAGCTAAGCTGCCCAACAAAGCCAAAAGGCAGTAACTACACCTTTTGGTCAAAACTGCTTGTTTAGACTGCAAATTGACTAAATAATACCTCCTTGGTCTTGTGACTAAATATCTTGCTTCTTCCTCTCAAGAAAGTACATAAAAGCATCACCACTATTATACCTACAACATGTTGGACTGGCCAGTATGACAACTTTGAAGGCATTTTTCTCAGTTTCAGACATTTTTCGTAGTGTTGGCATAGTTACTGCACTTTGC
>CM050209.1:6797500-6825000 GCA_027475355.1 Coilia nasus
AGGATGAGAGTGAGGGATGGTGCTCGCCTCTAAGCTGCTTGGCTCGCCTCCTGCATCCTGCATGCCGCTTCACTTCTGTGTTCACACAGCGCATTTACAGTCGCATTCACATGCGGACACATGTATGCGCCCTTTCAAAAGGCACTAGTGTGTGTGTGTCAGTGTGTTTGAGTGTGTATGTGTGCGTTGTATGTATATGTGTTGTTACATGTGTGTATGAGTGATGTATGTCTGAGTGTGTGTGTATGTATGTATGTATGTATGTATGTATGTATGTATGTATGTATGTATGTATGTATGTATGTATGTATGTATGTATGTATGTATGTGTGTGTGTGTATGTGCGTGTGTTTGTGCATGTGTTTGTGCATGTGTTTGTGCATGTGTGTTTGTGTGTGTGTCTGGGTGTGTGTGTATTGCGTGTGTGTGTGTGAGAACACTGGACAGTCCTCTCCTGCTGTCTTTGAAAATAAATAAATAAATGAAATAAAGAAAGGTCCAAATCTAAAGCACTTGTGAGGGAAGCTGAGGGACATGTGCGAGGAAGGCCTCGTGTTTCTTTTTTGTTTCATGCAGTAATGTTTATGTTTCTCTGCTCAAATAACACGGGAATGCAGAGACACGAAACAAGCGCTCAATCTGTTTCTTATTGCTTTATTACTTTTTTTTTTTGTCGGCGGAATTCAAAGGGGCCAGGACCATATGGAGGTCTGTGTGTGTGTGTTTGTTTGTGTGTGTGTGTGTGTGTGTGTGTGTGTGTGTGTGTGTGTGTGTGTGTGTGTGGAGGGAGAGCAGAGCAGGCCGGAAAAGGACAACAAGCCCAACATTCCGGGCCTCGCTGCTCCGACAAAAGTCGCTGCACGGAATCAAAGCGGAAAATTAGCACGGCGGGATCGTCACCGCTCGGTGGCCCTGTCTGGCTCTCGTTCCTCTCGTCCTCCTCTTCCTCCTCCCTTCCACTTCTCGCTATCGGCCCACCCATCTAATCACACCATCTTATCCTGCGCTTTATCAGCTACCTGGAGACAAGTCACAGGAGGAGGGGACGACGGGGCAACGATAATGATCAGGGGAGAAGGGGGAAGGGGGGAGAGAGAGAAAAAAACGAAAAAAAAAAAAAAAACGAGTCGTCTAAAAATAAATGAAGGGTCTTGTCTGCAGGCATCCGCTTCTGCGGTAATTACTCGGCTATCGCAAATCTCTCTCAGCTCTCCCTCTTTCCTTCTCTCTCTGTCTCTCTCTCCCTCCCTCCCTTTCTCTCTACAGTGCTGCAGCCCGCCCATCTCCAAAGCTGCGCTGAATGAGACGCTCTTCATCCAAGACACGCAGAAAAGGAAACTGGCTTTTTTCCCTCCTTGATACTCGGCGTTTCTGTCGCAGAGCCTACTTAGTCTGCATGCTGAAGCCCTAATTACTCTCCCTCCTCTCTCCAGAGAGCCGGGCCCCCTCTGTCTCTCTCGAGAGGAGGCCCAGGAGACGGATGACTCATCGTGGGGGAGAACTTGGGTGACAGCGCTAACAACAAAACCCGATGGAGAGTGAACTTGCTTCACCCCCTCGTCTGAGAAAAATGATCTCTCGCCGCCGTGGCCTCCGAGTCTACTGCAGCAGGAAGTGGCGCAGACAAAACAAAAGTTTGTGTGTCGCAGACAGAGGTGTCCGTCCTGGCTTCAGAAAGTAAAACCCTGCTGCATTCTTTGATCCAACCATTTTTCTGAACCAGCTGATCTGGATGAGCACACAAATCATCAGACAGGTAGACCAGCTGATTGGTGAAACGATCCGTGTTAAGTGCACAGTCAGTAGGAATACATGGCAGAGGTTTTACTTCCTGAAGCCAGGATTAACACCGCTGGTCGCCGCGGTACCTCTGCAGTCGGAAGTCGTACAGTGTGAACACGTTTATGTGTAAGTATGTGTAAGTTTGATTGTGTTGGTGTAAATGTGATCAAAATTGTATGTATGTCCACGTTCCTGGACTTTCCCTACTATTAGGGCAGCCGTGGCCTACTTGGTTAGGGCTATGGCCTCGAAACCGAAGGGTTGCCGGTTCGATTCCGGACTGGAGCGCAGCTGAAGTGCCATTGAGCAAGGCACCTAACCCCGCACTGCTCCAGGTTAGTGTGTGCTTAGGTGCAATTCACTAATCAAGGAATTGGGATAAATGCAGAGAACTTTTCCTCAAGCGATCAAAAAAAATTAAATGACGAACGAACCTAAGCAAGAGTGGTGTGGTAGATGACGCCGCACAGGACTGGAACGGCAGAGCGAGGCTTACCCATGATGCTGTCTGTGCCATTTGTGGTGGCCGAGCAGGAGGCGGCGCTGTAGTGATTGGTCCCGCCGCTGCGGTGGAAACTGGACATGGGAGGAAGACTGGAGTTGATGTCGGCCGAGGAGTGTGATGGGTAGCTCTGCAGGGGAAAGGGAGGGACACAGCATGACGGCACTGCCCACAACATACTTCCAACATTAGACATCTAAGAAGGTAGACTCCGACTCTTGAGTCAAAACACGTAAGCGTGGCATCCACTACAATAAAGGATTTTTTATTTTTTTTACTAAGACCAGTGTACCTCTGACTGCTGTTTACAAAAAGTAGCCTACTGATTAGGCCTTCACTATACATTTTGGGGATAGTCAAAGTTACCTTCTTAAGTCTCTGATGTCCTTTTTCGAACACTCTCTTTTTCCTCTTTTCATACGTCCAACATTATTTCATGGTTATAGTTAGAATATTTAGCAGACACGATTGTCATTAGAGTTGAGTAACCTACGACAAATCTGAAATGTTTAGTCGTCCACCACATAGTGAATATGTAGAGAGCCAAATAATGTAACCCACACACTACACTATATAGGCCACTCTGTAGTGAATGAATGGACACTTCAGACATATGTGCCAGCCATTTACTAAATCGGTCAATTAGTGAAATCACCTGTTTTAAGTGCACAGGTGGCCCAAGTAGAACCAGGTGATTTCACTAATTAATTGATTTAGTTAATATGTCTGGAACCAACACTGGGTGTACATCTGCAACTTATAAGGCCGGATTACCCAACACTGATTTTAATGCATTATACAGACAGGCACATTTTTACAAAGCCAAAAAGGATACTTCAAAGCTTAGGAGGAAAAAAAATCAATAAACAAATATGAGGTGGGTGGAAAGAGAGAACAATAAACAGAGAGAGAAGCAGACACAGGATGGGGGGATGAGAGGAGGATGAAAGGGGGATGAGAGGAGGACGGAGGAGAGGAGTGGTGGTGGTGGTGGTTGTACTGACCAGTCTCTCGTGTGGGTGCAGGCCGCAGTAGCTGCTGCCCTGGGAGCTGTGCGAGGAGTTTCCCAGCATGCCGCTGTAGCCAGGCTGGTTCATACCGCTGGAGGAACTCCAATGGTCAGTGCTGTGATGGCCGTCTGCACACACACACACACAAGCACGCAGATGCAGACACACACACACACACACACACACACACACAGGAGCAAACACACACAGACAGACACACAAGCGGACACACATGCACACACGCACACAGACACACACACAAGCAAACACACACACACAAGGACAATTTCCCGTCATGCACCATTAAAAGAGCCCACATAAGCATCACTCTGCTGTAACATTTTCACATGAGGTGGTGACACAGATACACATCCTTCTGGTCCCATAACACTCTAAAGGCATACACGCTAACCTGCTGTAATTAGTCAATACAATACAAAAAAAGGGGGCAAAACTAGCACACTCTGTATTCCGATTGTCTAGACGCAGTCTAGACACAATAACAAAGTCATAGAGAGCTTGACATGGTCCAAAGCATGGCCATGACTCACACACACCCAGCACACACACACACACTCTTTCACTCCTAAAGACACACACACACACACACACACACACACACACACACACACACACGCAGACTCATGGCCTCAATTACAGTGAAAGCTGATGCATTCTCATTAGTGAAGGGATTACAGTCATCTGCAGCCCAATCCCTCCATGATACAATCCCACTGGCTATCTCACTGGTAGAGCTCTCCTACCATATCCATATATATTTACATTTCTGAGAAAAAAGGAGTCTCGAGCCACCTCTTAGTGGTAGTTAAGCGCAGAGGCAATAAGCGGGACCATTATTCAATTATTTGCTGCTATTACTCACTTTAAAAAATAAAACCTGCTTCTTAAATTCTCAGCAGAGGCAGTAAACCTTAATCTTGGTTCTTAATGCCAATAGGGTCAGTTGTGCTGGCTGGGGTTAGTGGGGATAATGGCTGTGGTTTGAAAGCAATAATGCGTGAAACAAGGAATTACAGCGTTATGATGTAAAGCATGAGCACTCTCTGGGGTTTAGGGATGGTTGCATAATCCCATCCCAAGGCCTGTGTGTTCACATGAGTCTGTGTGTGTGTGTGTGTGTGTGTTCCCATGAGTTTCTGTATGTGTGAGTATGTGTGCATGTGTATGCATGTGTATACATGTGTGTGTCTTTAAAAGCGTGTGTGTGTGTGTTCCAATGAGTTTCTGTGTGTGTGAGTATGTGTGCATGTGTATGCATGTGTGTGTGTTTAAAAGTGTGTGTGTGTGTGTGCATGTATGTTTGTGTGTTCATATGAGTGTGTGTGTGTTTGTAAGTATATGTCTGTGTGCGCATGTATGTGTGTGTGTGTGTGTGTGTTCACATGATTGTGAGTGTGTTGGCCCATGTGCGAGTTACCCGGCATGCGTGTTCCCATGAGTCTCTGTGTGTGAGAGTGTGTGTGCATGCATAGGCATGTGTGTGTGCAAGTATGTGTGCGTTCATAAGAGTGTGTGTGCGTTTGTAAGTATGTGTGTGTGTTCACATGATTGTGAGTGTGTGTTGGCCCATGTGCGAGTTACCCAGCATGTGTGTTTGTGCATGTGTGTTCCCATGAGTCTCTGTGTGTGAGAGTGTGTGTGCATGCATAGGCATGTGTGTGTGCAAGTATGTGTGCGTTCATAAGAGTGTGTGTGCGTTTGTAAGTATGTGTGTGTGTTCACATGATTGTGAGTGTGTGTGTGTCCATGTGTGCGTTACCCGGCATGAAGAAGGAGCTGGGGAAGGATCCGGCGGGGGGTTTGGAGGACGGGTACCCCGGTGAGTCGCGGTTGTAGTCCGCCGTACTCGCAGATGGGGCGTACACCTGAAACACACACAGAGACAACGACCTATGGTCACACACCTGTAGGTACGTACACACACACACACACAGACACACACATACTAAACCCCCTCCCCCACTTCAAAAAACCAGGCACCTAAAACACACACAGCGATTTCCCCTGGTTATATCTAAGCCTAAATAATTCAGCTGATTTCCCACGTTAGATTTACTGCTCCAAATTGGACTGGGCTACGGCGCGGGATCGGCTGCTGTAAATAAATCAGAACGCATTTATTGCGGGGCGGCACGAAGCAGGCCCTGCGCAAGCTCGGTGGAATGCGAGAGGCAGGAAGGAAATACACCCAGAAACATGATCGGTCTAGCAGGGCTTCTGGAACTGTGCTTTTCCCAGCCAAGCTGGCCTGCTCTCTTCCCCCGAGCTAAGTCCGACCGGGAGACTGGGAATTCTGTCACGGAAGCACAGGAAACACGCTCGCAACTCCGGACTCGGAGAGTCCATCATGATCATCGGGGGCAGCTGTTTATTAAGCACGCATTGCACAGCAGACGGCCCCCGCCACAGAAAATAAATGGATGGACGGATAGACAGATGGATCGGAGGAAAAGCGAATGGATTGATATAGAAACTCGCGTCAAAATAACCTGAATTGCACCGCAAAAACAAACCAATCTCTCTCTCCACGACACTCAAGTCAAGTCTTTTTCCTGTCACAGCTGGATTGCCACTCGGGTCATAGCGGGAGGCCACTTTTTAAAGGCTCCGGATCACTTCTGGCCAAAGCGCTGTGGGGTAGTGGCGGGTTTATGGGGACAGGAGAAGCTCAGCAGGAGTGCTCGCCTTTCCCAAGAAGCACCTTGCTCAGACCCCTTGCTCACGAAAAAAAACAGCCAAAGAGCAAATGGCTGCGGCGGTCTGGTAAAGCCATCAGAGGTCGTAGAGAGAGGGCCTCTAATCTCTTCCGCCCTGCCCACTCGAGACTCGCACTGAGGGGAGGGGGGAGAGAGACTTTCGAGCCTGATCATAAAACCACGTTTATGAGAATGCTGATTGACCCACTTGTAACCCCCCCCCCCCCCCCCACTGATGAAGCTCCTCTTCCAAAACAGACACACACACACCAACCCATATGCTCACACACACACACACACACACACACACACACACACACACACACACACACACACACACACACACACACACACACACACACCACACACAAGTACACATACACATGTACACACAGAAGACGACAAACACAAAGCAGAGCCAATTGCACAAAAAAATATGAGGACAAACTTCATTTGGGACAGATGCGCTCCGCAGACATGTTTTACAAGTCCCTAATGGATCCACGAACTCACACACAACCACACACTCAACCACACACACACAGAAGACAACACTAGGAAAGTATTTGTTTTTCTTCCCCCACCCCCACCCCCTACTCTCCACCCTCTCTGGACCAGCTCTGGTGAGCCCCTAATTTCCATGTTTCCCACAGTCTGGAGCATGCACCTGTCCCTCTCAGTGCAGCTGAGGCTACCTGCAAACACCAGATGGAAGTGAAGAGTGAAGAGTGGGGGGGGGGGAGCTACGCCAGAGAACCAGAACTAAGGCACGAGGCTTGCCTCTCGCTACCCGGGACATCTTGTACTTGGGGGCCGCCGAGCAGGAAGTCAATCTTCTGGCTTCCATGAGCCATCGGTGCGGGTTTCCGTAATTGGAGGAGCCATTAAGTGACTCAGGGCGGGGGGGGGGGGGGGGGGGGGAGAAGGGAGCGGGACACCACACTGCTGAAGTCAGCCCCCACAGAGTCAGACACACCAAAAATGGGGCCTGACCGAGGCGGCCATCTTGAAAGCCACCACATATATCTGCCATGGAAAACAAAGCGTTCTCGTGCTCATCAAAGGCAAATACCTTCAGCAACAAAGACTGAGAGGCTTTTGCTGTAAGTTTCTTCTCATGCTGCGTTTGGGATTTATGGGGTGTGCTTTCGGCCATGTCGTCTTGTTGGCCTGTTTGCTGGCTCTGTCATACGCGGGAGAAACTGTACATGGGGGAGGATTTTGGCCTGAGTGTTTGTGAAATATGACCTCTGTGTGGTGGAGAGAGAGAGAGCAGAGATGACAGGGCGACAGGGACAAGGGTGAAGGGGATAAAAGGGGGATGAAGGGATGGAGAGGGAGAGAGAGAAAGAGAAAGAGGGATAGAGAGAGTGAGAGACAGAAAGAAAGAAAAACAGAGGAAGAAAGAAAAAGAAAACCAGTAAGTGAATAAGGAAGAGACAGAAAGAGACATAGACAGAGGATCAAGAGGAACGGAGGGAGGAAGAGAGAAAGAGAAAAAGAAGGACAGAGAGAGTGAGAGACAGAGAAAAAGAAGGACAGAGAGATGGACAGAGAGAGAGAGAGAGAGAGAGAGAGAGAGAGAGAGAGAGCTTCCTGTGTGAAAGCAGCCCTGCTAGGCTGGCTGACTACCCCAGCGCCTGCTGCCACCACTAACACTCACGGCGAGGCCTGGTGGGGCACATGTTGCCATGACAATGGTGGGGGTACAGTGGTGGTGGGGCTGGGCACTGTGGGGGGGTCGTCCTGACCTACTGACCCTCTCAGGGAGGGTGTTGGGGAGTTTACCCACGCATATGTATGCATACACACACACACACACACACACACACACTCGCGCGCAGACGCGCACGTGTGCGCACACACACACACACACACACACACACGCACACACAGACGCTCGCACACACCCAAACACACATACACACCAAACCAATAAATTTCACCTTGCCTTTGAAAACGAATAATGACATTCCAATGAAAGTGGCATGCCAACAATCAAAAAGTACAGATACACAAATTAAAGAGACAGAGGGAGAGGACAGATTATAAGCACAAGAGAAAAAGTATGTAAAGATATATAAAGCCCGTGTGTTCTTAAAGGAGAGCGAAAAAAGTGTGTGTGTTTGTGTCTGTGTGTGTGTGTGTGTGTATGAGGGACAGAGGGAATGTCTGTTTACTGCCCTTGATCAGAAACAGATGTGTTGGAATGCGTGCGAGAGAGAAGCAGTCACGAAACCCCTGGCCTGCCGCCCCCATCCCCCCCTCCACAACTTCCCCCCCCTCCTTCTTTCCGTCTCTTCCATCCCTCCGCCCCCCCTCCCTCCCCTCCCTCCCTCCCCCGACCTGAGGGCCCTCCCACTGCACCTGTGCTGGGGCCCTCGCCGCTCTATAACACATTCCAGATTGGGCCCTCTGGACCGAGCCGGGACTAAACCGCGCGCCCAGCCTCCAACTGAGCCACTGCCAGAGCACTCGCACTCGTACACACACATGCACTCACACACACACACGTAAACACACACAAACAACACATGCGCTCACACAACCACCCGCTCACACAAACATACACATACTTGAACACACCCGCACACTCTCAGTCACTTACTCACACACAAACAAACTAAAACACACACACACACACACACACACACACACACACACACACACACACACACACACACACACACACACACACACACACACGCACACACACACGGCCAACATCACAAGCCGGCCTCTGACAGCCGCAGTCAGAAATATCTCTACATAAACACACGTGTTATAATGTCAACGATCCCACATCACTACAAACTACAACAAATCACCAACTTGTGGTATGAACAGCTGAAAGTCACGCATACAGCACTGAAGTAATATGAATTTCAAAAACAGAAAAGACATAAAATTGTGTCTCAAACTGGATCACATTTGTTAGGGCTGAAACAACCTCATATCTGGCTCAAACCTGAGAACAGGTTACGATATTGGTGCCCTCGAGAAGAGACATCACGAGGTTAAACTCTGGGAAAGAGACAGGAGTGAAATTAAGATCCTCCCTCTCCATCTAAGTCTCTCCCTGTCACTCTCTCTCTCCATCTCTGTCTGTGTCTCTCTCTCTCTCTCTCTCTCTCTCTCTATCTCTGTCTGTCTCTCTCTCTCCATCCATCTCTGTCTGTGTGTGTGTGTGTGTGTCTCTCTCTCTCTCCCTGACACCTCTTGCCCCCCCGTGCCACACGTGCTCTTCCGACAGGAAGCTCATTACGCCGCGCGGCTCGCCTGCATTGTTTGGAGTGGGGCGGCGGCCACTCTGAAGGTTAATTTGAGCTCTAATGCCGAACACATGCTGGGGTGCTGACTAGAAAGGAGGCCGGCCGCGCTGATGTATTGAGCCATTCCAGAAAGAGCAGCGAGAGAACATTTCTGAAGTTACGCATAACAGATGGGCGAGGGGGGTGGCAGAGAGAGAGAGAGAGAGAGAGAGAGAGAGAGAGAGAGAGAGAGAGAGGAGCAGAGGAAGTGAAAGACAGAGAGACAGCTAGTGAATAGAGTACAGAGGAGAAGGTCTGACAAAAACACATAGATAGATAGATAGACAGATAGATAGACAGATAGACAGATAGACAGATAGACAGACAGATAGATAGATAGACAGACAGATAACTTTGTTCTTTTTCAAAGGGTAAATAGAAGCCATACATATACTAATATCAACAAAGACAAAGTCAGTAGTATTCAATACAGATTTAGTCCACAAGCAGAGTGATGTCAGAGGGCCTGGCAAAAGCAGACGAAATATACAGTCTGATGGCAGCTGACAGAACAGACCTCCTGTTTTGTTCTTTACTAACACATCTCTGTTAAAGGAATTTGCAAGTGTGTGAAAAGTTAGTGTGAAAGATAGAGGAGATGAAAAGGAAGAGAGAGAGAGAGAGAGAGAGAGAGAGAGAGAGAGAGAGAGAGAGAGAGAGAGAGAGAGAGAGAGAGAGAGAGAGAGAGAGAGAGAGAGAGAGAGGCTCAGAGAGATGGGGCGGAGAGAAGAGAGGAGAACAATCCGGAAGGAAATCCCACCCACCTCTCCCTGGACTTTATTCTATCAACCTGCAATTGCAGTAATGCGCTCCAGATGCGGCCACGCTTGCACAGCTTTCTCATAGGACACACATGCCACAGGCCTGCGGCTGCCGCGAGCATACACACACACACACACACACACACACACACACACAGATGTACACGCTGCCCAGACTTTCTCTCGTTTGCCGCCCCCCCAAGCACATACGCAAGCGCACATAAAAAACCATACGCAGAAGTACATATAAGCTACACTGGCGGTACACAAACAACACATGCAATGTCTCACTCACACAAACAAACAGAGAAAGAGAGAGAGATCAAGAGAAAGAGAGAGAGAGAAAGAAAGAGAGGGAGGGAGGGAGAGAAAGATAGAGAGAAAGAAGGAGAGAGCCTCGAGCCTACCATTACCATCAAATGGTAATTGATTCCACATGAGGCAGAGCAAGAATCAGAGAGCAGAAATACACATGCCAAAGCACATTCACTCATTCTCTCAAACACACACAGGTACACACGGTTTCTCTGTCTCTTGCGCTCTCTCTCTCACACACACACACACACACACACTCAGACTCCCTAAGGAGACCTGGCTTCCTGTTGCTTGATTAGGGCGCACCATGCGAAGACAAGTGTGTGCCTCTGCAGAGTGCACCTGTGACTGGGGAGGGTGAGGAGGGGTGAGGAGGTGCTCCCCCCCAGCATGCTCACAGCCAGAGCTCCACAAGCAGGCAGGGGGAGGTGGAGAGGGGAGGAGAGGGGAGGAGAGGGGAGGTGAGGTGTAGGGGTGAGAGTGGAGGTTGGGTTGGGTAGTGTGTTTGTATGTGTGTGTGTGTGTGTCTATGTGCATGTTTGTGTGTCTCTGTTTGTGTGTGTGTCTGGTGTGTGTTTGTTGGGGTGGTGGGGGTTGGAGGGTTGACTCCTCTCACTGCTACAGGGACAGATGTCACAGCAGCCAGGAAACATGCGACAAACTGGGAGAAAACTGGGAGAGGTGTGAAGGAGATGGGAGAATTAGGGCTGGGAAGACAAAGAGAGCGAAGGGGGAAAAAAATCAGGAGGAGGGCAAAAAGATGACAAAAAAAAAACTGAGTGAGGGAGAGAAGGAGATAAACAACAGAAAAAAATAAACACTTCTTTCGCACAACTGAGACATTTCTTTGCGTATTTAGCTTGTGAGGCACAATGCTACCTTAACGAGGCACATCTATGTGTAAAGAGTAACGAGTTTACATCAATGTGGGCATTTCAGTTAATACAACATTAAACATATATGCCTGAGCATGTTTGTACATGTACACGCATAAAACACCTCTGTGTGTGTGTGTGTGTGTGTGTGTGTGTGAAAATGTGTGCCAGTGTGAGGTTTAGCCTCTGTCACACACACTTACATGTGTACATACACAAATCAGCGGCCATACACAGAGCCTCTTGTCCCCGCGCTCCTGCACCCCCACCGCACGATGAAAGGCTCCTCTAAAAGCGCTCGCTTTTTCCACGGCCGAATATTTCCGCCGCAGCACGAGGACTTTTCCGCAGCAGGAAGAGCGAGCGGGCACAGCGAGGGCCTGGAATGCGTGGCACGTGGACAGAGTGCCACACACATTTTTTTTTAAACAGATCCTGACGCCAGGGAAGGGTATCGGAGGACAGGGCACAGCCTATTCACTGTACGCTTCCAGGCTGAGCCGTGGGGATACGACATGACGAGAGACAGACAGCAGGAACCCGCTTGGTCAGTGCGTCCTCTCTGATGATACCATGGAGGGACCTCGGCCCGCAAAGCGACGAGTTATTCTCAAATGGGCACAGGCCTTTCCCAAACTCATACCACTCACTGCCTTCCCAAGGCCATACAGTCATCCATACACATATGGTCTAGCTCAGAAGAGAGAGGCAGAAAAAAAAGCTGGTGCTCGTGGCAGGGATACAGGCCAGAGGGTTCTGCTCACAGAGAGCGCTGCTATTTTCCAGCAGTCAGGCCGGAGGGGGCTGTGTGATGTCTAACTCCGCCGCAGGCATGGACTGGGCCTGGGTGAGGGGGTGAGGGCATGGAAAAAGTGACCCCCTTGTGCCTGGGGTCCCCACACAGGACGAGTGGGACGACCTCCATCCCTGCACCTCCTCTCTCTATCCTCTCCCTCTCTAGGACTTCAGCCTCCCCCCCCCATTTTGGCCTCCATGTTGTTTCAACATAGCCTGGTAAACCAGCCCCTCGTACTTCATTTTGTACAGAGGGTCTTGCCTTGCTGCTTTGAGAAACACTTTCTTCCTGGAGGTGTGTACTCTGCTGAAGTTCAAAACAAGTGCCTTTACCTAATCGCTAACGTCTGGTCATCACGTATGACTACCTATGCACTACAATTCAAATGTAGCACACAGCTCACAAATACTCCCTCTGTTCGCTGATTGGCTCAGATCCGAATACGCGAATGTCTACGGCAGCAAGGCCAGACCCTCTGTACAAAATGAAATGAAGTACGAGGAGCTGGTTTAGCAGGCTACCTTCAACAGCTTCTACTCCCTGTTCTGGCCACTGAGAGAGAGAGGGCCCATCACTCTGAAGCTGTCTGGATGGCGGTGTACCCTGGACTAACTAAGCCTGTACATTAATCACTGTTAGTGCTCTTTAAGGGACAAAGGTAATACGGTCCTGTTGAGTCATTACAATCATTTATCCACCTTTTGGCAACTACCTATGGCCGCCATCCATTTGAGTGTCAGTGTCTGATGAAAAGCTTCTACATTGAGTTCTGAAAGGGTGCTGGCTTCAAAAACTCTGGCCTTAAACACACATCAACGTGAAAAAAAAAGAGAAAGGCACACGTAGCTGGCTTACAAACATCAGGAGACATACTCCATATGTCTGCCTTAAATGCAGACAGGCAACTTAACAAGATACGCAGAGGAACCAGTGCGATTAAACACACACAAAATCACAAATCATAACATCTCCTGCCAGTGGAGCTGATAAACTCCCACCAGTGGGGTCTTTGAATTGGAATAAATAACTGGATCAGAAATAAACACGTTTCCTTTGCTCAGCCTTCTGTACAGATATGAGATCCACAAAAGAGCATGGCGGAGCGGGGGGATAAGAGAAGATGCTTACCAGGCGCCATGGGGGAGGGATAGAGAGGGAAGAGTGTGTGTGTGTGTGTGTGTGTGTGTGTGGACGGAGACTGAGGGGAAAGGGTTGGGGGAGAACACAGGGTGGTGTGTGTGTGTGGGGAGGTGGCTGTGAGGAGAGTACCTGCTGATAAGAGGGTTATCTGGCTAACAGTGGGAAGTGTCAGTGTCTTAGTATGAGGCTGTGTGTGTGTGTGTGTGTGTGTGTGTGTGTGTGTGTGTGTGTGTGTGTGTGTGTGTAGCACTCACAAGCAAAGGCCAGCACAGAGACAAAAGAGAGGGACACACGCTGGAAAGCAACAGCGTTTGCTTTGCCCTGTCACTCTGTGTGTCAACACACATTAACACACACCTGCTCTGGGCTGAGGAAGAGCCACACAGGAGTCATTCACACACACACACACACACACACACACACACACACACACACACACACAGCGAAGGTTTAGGCAACGTAAGGTTTTCCTGGATTTGAAAAGGGATTTGATTCATTTTTCTCATCAATCCACATACGCACAACTCCACAGGGAGTAAAATGTTTTGTTATTGATTTATTTGTCAGTTTTATCTTTCCTTCTTTTTTAAATAATGAAATTTACAACTCTTTAGTCTCTTCCACTAGCATTTGGGTTAAAACACCTTTGGCAAAAATAACCGCATCAAGTCTCTTCGGGGCCGATCCTATAAGCTTAGCTTGCCGTTATTTTAGACATTATTTCCATGACTCTTGGCAGAATCACCCAAACTCAGCTCAGGTGGATAAAACTATCCTCAGGTCTCTGCAGAGATTCATGCTCTACTGGGTTCAGGTCAAGACTCTTGCTGGGATACTCCAGGACATTTTGCAGTTTTGCGAGTATGCTTTGGAGGTTGCTATCTTGAGGAAAGATCTACTTCAGACTGTGGGCTCAGATCCCTCTCCACACAATCCTTTCTGACAGGTCTAAGGACAATACTCTCAACCTCTTGGCTTAGTTTTCACTTCAACACTTGGCTTATGGGTTTCCATGACATAAGATAGTGTGCTCTATCCATAAAAACGTCTACAGATTTCTTGAGGTTTGGATGCTCTTTGGTACAAGGTAAAAGTTGTCAAGAAAAAGAAAGCAAGAGTTTCAGTCCAAGGGTCTCCTTAGTTAAAATGTCTTTATTTAAGGTGACATGTCCTAGAACGGGCTAGTTAAAAAAGCCCACGCAAGTGCCTTGGACTGAGAAACTTTTTTTCTCTTTTTCTCTACATAAGATGGGCCCACTTGCGCACCTATGGGACTGTGGGCCTACTTACTGTATAAGGTTTCAGGAGTTTGTGCAAAACGTGAATAAATCTGTTTGGAGAATTCAGTTCTCATGTAACCTTCTGACTGAGGTGGGACTAACAAACATCTTGCTTTGCCGACATTTGTGTGTGTGACTCATTGCAAGGGATTTTGACAGAGACTGGGAATAGCATTACTTTTCCACCATGAGTAGTAACAATGTCCCTTTTTAATTCACAGCGCTTTAATTCCAGGAATAATCATCAAACCAACATCTACTAGTGATACTGCACAGCACGGCTGAGTGAATGTCTCAAGTAGTAGCACAACTATGTTTTGCAGAAAAAGCGTGGCGTACTTAACAATAAAATACAAAACTTAACCTAAAGCCTAGTTTTATCTTTATGCTTCCAACTAAATGTAGTCCCATGTCAAAGAACACAGCATGCCATTTACATCTGTAACAATGGGGGTCAACAGGTGGACATGAAATAAAAGCTTTGCATTGTTCATAGAGGCTGTACTGCACAAACAATTATTTTCTTTGAAATGTATACTTCCTTTGCAATCACCCTTTTCAAAATAGTACAGAAATTCATGCACAAATTCCTATGAAACAAGACCTGTTTCTGTTCCGTTATTGCGGAGTATACATACACCCAACCACGGTAGTGGGAAATCTCTGTCCCCGTAATTAAGGCTGTCAACTTTCTTTTGATCACGCTGTAACATATCGAGTTTGGCTGGGTGCATGTGTGTTTGGTCATAAGTAAAAGCTTTGCTCTATTTGTCTTCTGGACCATGCCAAAAGCTTGACAGACAGACCGAGTGCATTACGGAGCCACACGCCTTCATGTCAACCGAAAGTCCCCGCTTTGCTTTGCTTTGCTCTCTTCAAGTGAACATGTGGATTTCAACTTTACTCGAGCACCGAGCCAGTAAGATGCACGCAAGCCCTCCACGGCCAACTCCATGAGCGTATGTCATCATCAGAAGGAATAAGTGACAAGGGGAAGAGAGGGAGGACAAAAAAGAAATAAAAAAGTAAAAGAATGCAGGCTTGTGTGAGTGTTTCATGAGGGTTTATGCCACGTCACTTAGCCGACTGATTGGAGCGGTCAGGTAAGCCCTGTGCAAATAGAGACTAAGAACTGATCTGCAGTGGGTTCAAATGGGCATTTAGCATGGAGCACCCATATATCTGAATGTTCTGTGAGGGATTGGACCAAAACGACTAAGGAGACCAAAGATGGAGGCGTCTGAGACTGGGTTCCAAACTCAGACTGCTGTGACAGACAAGCATCACTCACTGCCCCAGATCTGCCAGTCAACAGGACTCTCTTTCTGCTTACTCTTAGAGTGCAGTGACATATAAAGTTATAAAATCTATCCACCTGTTTTCAACCAAATCAGAAAAGTATAGTAATGTGTCTGCATTATCTACACGATGGCTACAAAACTCTCAAACTCTAAAAAAGTTTGGATTCATTTAAACTCTAATACTGCTAAATGGTGGTCAAATGTCAAAATAAACACACAATACAGCAATAGCAACTAAACACATGAATACATTTCATAAACCCAAGAGTGAAAGGATAGAAGTGTTAATGACTGTGTGTGGATGGGGAATGAGACAGGACCTGTGTGTGTGTGTGCATGTGTGTGTGTGTGTGTGTGTGTGTGTGTGTGTGTGTGTGTGTGTGTGTGCGTGCGTATGTGTGTGTGTGTGTCTTTATTATCAATACCCTCTCCACCTCAGTGCGAAGCTTTGAAAAGCTTTCCTGAGAGAAAGCGAGTGAGCCATCTGAGCGGGCCAGCTCTTTTGGGGGAGGAGAAAAAAAAAGAAAAAACGGACCCAATTTTAGCTTGTTTACACTGCAGCTTCCAAATGAATTCAAGATGGTGGAGAGAGGGGCTGATGGAAAAGCCGTCTGCGCCAGGGGGATCTGATCAAAGAGATTCTATTCAGCAATTTTCAGTTTTTAATTGACCACTAATTAGATAAAATTAACCCGGGAAAGGTTGGCCTCATTGTGCAGCAATGCAGGAGAGGAGGACAGGGAGGCCGGAGGAGGAAGAGGGGGTTCAAAAGGGCCCAGTAGGCATACCATGTCTGTCTTCCTCCCTCTCTCTCTCCCTCCATTTCCTTCTCTCTCTCTCTCTCTCTCTCAGGGGGGTGTACTGTACTTGGGGATCAGGTCAGTGACTCTCATTCATGACCCACCCTGGTGTCCCGGGCTGTTGTGAGGATGTGAGATTGACAGGGTGGAGGGGGGAGGAGAAGGAGAAGGAGGAGGAGAAGGAGGAGGAGGCCTCAGCCTGTAAGGTCTGCAGTGCAGATGGTGTCAGAGAATGAAAAAAAAAAAAAACACTGCTGAAGCCCACTGGCTTTCTTCCTCTCCTCTCCCCCCCCGCGCACTCTTTCCATCCCTTTCTTTTCTTTTCTTTTCTCTTCTCTTCTGCCCTTTTTGTTTGGGCCGCGGGTGAGGTGTCAGGTAGGAGACAGAGGCTGCTCTATGAGAGGAGGAAGCTGGAGGCTGACACAGAGAACAATACAGCGTGTTCTGAGGCCGACTGCTAGCAGACAACCCAACTGTGTATCTTAATCTTTACCTCACAACAAACCTCATGCCCTGACATCCATTTCTCAGGGTGAGCTTTAACACGTGGAGGTGGTGTCGTCTTTTTTTTTATTTTGGTAGGTGGGCTCTTCTGCTCTAACTAAAACCATTGTTTTTCTGGGGAAAAAAAATTGGAAGCTGCTTTTGATTATAGTCCAGACTGTGAAGAGCGGCAGGTCTCCAATGGCAGTGCCCCCTAGTGGTATGCACCTGCAATTTGGAAAAGGGATTGTCTATTCAGGCAGGGGCGCGCTGACAGCACTTCCAAACGTTGCTTAAGACAGAAGAAAAACAACAAAGCAGAGAGAGCTTTGTCTCTGATGACAAGGGGGTCTTTGTGCCCTACTCCTAAAAGACCGCACACAACGCCACTCACAAAGACAGAGAGAGAGGCAGGCTAACGAATGGATTTCCTGCAGGGTGACTTTATAGCAAAGCTAGACAGGACAACTCCTCTAAGCAACCAAAAAAAAGAAAGACAAAAAAAGACAGAGAAAAAAAGCTACAAGCACAGCTGTATGTTCAGTATGTGCCTCGTACATCTGTCCGACGAGTATTAGCTAGCGACACAAAATTGGAGTCTTCCATGACCAACCATTTCCTTGACCACGAAACCGAATAGCAGTCTGGGCCATAGCAGCACTGGCCATGTGTCACTGCAAAACCACCAAATCCCGTGCCACTACACAGCACAACCTAACCCAACCCAGACTCGTATTAAAAACCTGCTTTTATTTTTAGGACCGTACGCAGAAGCGAGGGCAAAAATCAGCATTGGGTCACCACTGTTTTGTCCATATCGATTGGCCTTATGCGAGCGGCCGGCGGGGCATTAATACTAGTTATGATCTGCAGGTGGTGGCCTGCGTCTCGACGGGGCCGCACATATACATCACCGTGACAGGCCGGGCCCCGCGGACCCCTGCACCGCCTCTCTCCTCATGGAGGGGCCACTCAATTTCGTGCCAAAGCGAGCGAGAGAGAGAGAGAAAGAGAGAGACAGAGAGAAAGAGAGAGAAAGAGGGGATATGGAATCCATCCGCTCAGCGCGATCTCTCGGACTCAATGAGAAGAGGGAGCGTGTACGGATTCTCATCTGAATGGGGCCAGGATTGAGAGCAGCTCGCTGATGGGAATGAGAGTGGCGGGAGAGAGGGGGGGATGGAGAGCGGGAGCGGGGCGGTAATGTGCTCCGTAATGGGTCTGAGAGAGCTGTGGTGTCCGTCCAGCGGCAGGAAATGGCTTCAGGGTGCGGAATTCGCGGCCAGGGGGCCAGGGCACGGGCAGAGGGCTAATAAGCTCCCGCTCACCTCTCTGTGTTTGGAAGAGGGGCAAAGGAATCAGCCATCTTTCCACTCTAACTGTGTGTGTGTGTGTGTGTGTGTGTGTGTGTGTGTGTGTGTGTGTGTAGTAATAACACTTAAAAGCTTCACAGTTATCCACACACACTGAGATTCACCTTCCATCCAAATCTCTCTTCATGGCACCACCAAAAATCAAGAGATAGGAAGAAGAAAGGTCTGGAAGGTATGAAAAATAAACTGAGAAACGGAGGAAAAGATAAAAGAGAGAAGAAATGAAGACAGGACAGCTTCCCCATAGCTTCCCCAAAGGGCTGGAGGGGGCTGTTGGGTATAAAGAGGTCATTTTCTGTCCTGTCAGAGAGCAGAGCAGAGCTCTGTGTTATTAGTGCTGGCGACAGAGGCAAAGCTTCCATTAGCTGGGTATTTGGTTATTATAGGATGAAAAGACTGGTTACTGAGCAAGCGACAGAGGGAGAGGCTAGGAAAGAGAAAAAAAAAAGAGAGAGAGAGAGAGAGAGAGAGAGAGAGAGAGAAGATAAAGAGTGAGAGAGAAAGTGAGAGAGAGAGAGAAGGAAAGAAAGTGAGAGAGTGCCGAGAAGCAGATTGAGTGAGGAGAGGAACTATGGAGAGGGCTGTAGAGAGAGATAAGAGAGAGAGAGGGAGAAAATGAAAGAGAAAGACGCACATTTCCACAGGTGACAGAGCTTAATAAGAGGCTTTTTATTATTCGCAAATCCTTTCAAGGTATAGCGCTTTTGGCAAGTGACCACAGCCTTTTCTTCTCCTAATTTAATTTAATTACTGCCATATGTCAGCCTATGCCAGCACTCATTACGGCTCACCCTCTCTCCACACAACACAGCTTTGTCATGAGGCTCAAGATACACAAGTCTATTATACACACACATATACACACGCGCGCACACACCACACACCCCCGCACACAGGAGAATGTCCAGAATTTCCAGGTTAGATTATGATACTCATTTCCTAGGTGGAGAAAAAAACAATAGATGTAAAGATTAGAAGCCAGAATTCAGAAACTGGCATTTATTTGGGCGCACACACATAAACACAATCACCCAGCCAGCCACCTACCACCCACTCCACCTACACACACAACACACACACACTCACAGAAACTAAAATAGCCAACTGTCAGGGCAATGCACTGAAAGCATTCATGGTGCTTATCGAACACAGAGAAGATTCCCTCCCAGCTCTCTAACTCTGATCAAGGGGCAGTGAGGCTGTGGGCAGGTCCAAACATGCTCACGGGGTCCTGGGTGTGGCTGCTTGACGAGGGGCCTGTTGTGGTGCACATCCCTGGTGATAGTGTGGTGGTGTTGTTGTTGGTGATGGTGGTGTGGGTGCTTGGTGTTTGGTGAAGGTGGGGCTGGTGGTGGAGGTGGCAGCAGTATGGCAGCTGATGTGCCACAGACAGAGAGAGAGAGTGGGGGCCTCATCCAGTAGCTCTGAGCAAACAACCCCGCCACAGCCCAGTGGAACATCACTATGTATTAGCAAATCAATTTATAAGGATTACTCCCAGAGATAGGGGTGGGGGGCGATGGGGTGGTGGGGGATCTGGAATGCTTTAAAGCAGGACTCCCGCACGCCCGCACAGATTTAACCTTGGGGAAGGCAGGGAGAAAGAGAGAGCGGGAGCGAGGGAGACCGAAACAAAGATGGCCGCCTGGAAGAGCAGGAGCATCTTCACAGCAGTAGGGCTCCCAGCCAAACAGTGATAAAAGAGCCTGATTCTGTCCCTTTCTCAAATGATTATGGCGAGATAAGAGGGCTGATGGTGAATGAGGCTATCCAAACATGGAGGGAAAAATACAGAGAGATGGAGAGAGAGAGAGAGAGAGAGAGAGAGAGAGAGAGAGAGAGAGAGAGAGAGAGAGAGAGAGAGAGAGAGAGAGAGAGAGAGAGAGAGAGAGAGGGAGGGAGGGAGAGAGAGAGAGAGAGAGAGAGAGAGAGAGAGAGAGGGAGAGGGAGGGAGGGAGAGAGAGAGAGAGAGAGAGAGAGAGAGAGAGAGAGAGAGAGAGAGAGAGAGAGAGGGGAGAGGGAGGGAGGGAGAGAGAGAGAGAGAGAGAGAGAGAGAGAGAGAGAGGGAGGGAGAGGGAGGGAGAGAGAGAGAGAGAGAGAGAGAGGAGAGGGAGGGAGGGAGAGAGAGAGAGAGAGAGAGAGAGAGAGAGAGAGAGAGAGAGAGGGAGAGGGAGGGAGGGAGGGAGAGAGAGAGAGAGAGAGAGAGAGAGAGAGAGAGAGAGAGAGAGAGGGAGGGAGGGAGGGGAGGGAGGGGAGAGTGATCGAGGAAGAGAAGGAGGGGAGAGGGGAAGAAAGAAATAACGACAAGGAGCGAAAGACAGAAGAGGGGGAGGTGATTTGGAATACAAGGAACCTGCTCAGTAGTTTTCCAAAGTTGGGGACTAGCCAATTGGCTCACTGACAGTCGATTAATTGCCACCATAAATAATCAATTGACGGGAGTAATTAAGAGCAATCTCAAAGTTTCAGCGAGTTGTTTTTTCATGCACACCGCAGAGTACAATCAGCTCAACACACACACATATATATTCTCTCTCACACACAACAACACACCAAAAAACACCATCTATATTTTTTTTTTTTAGAAAAAAAAAAGGTCCCTTGCGTCATCATACATCACATACATACATCACATACATACATCACAGCTCCACACACACACACACACACACACACATATATTCTCTCACACACACTCAAACACACACACAGAAGACCAACACACCAAGAAACACCATATATGATTTTTTTTAAAGAAAAAAAGGTCCCTTGTGTTACCATACATCAGAGAAAAGTGATACAAAATGGTGTAAAAATTCATACAGCCACCTTCTGCCTCTTCGACCCCCATCCCCCCTATTTCCTTTCCGCTAACCCTGCTGGCACCTGGCATGTGTGGCACCGCACAGCATCTGTGGGGCTGGGTAAGGGCTGGGTAAGGGCTGGGGGTAAGGGCTGGGTAAGGGCTGGGGGTAACGGCTGGGTAAGGGCTGGGTAAGGGCTGGGGGTAAGGGCTGGGTAAGGGCTGGGGGTAACGGCTGGGTAAGGGCTGGGGGTAACGGCTGGGTAAGGGCTGGGGGTAAGGGCTGGGTAAGGGCTGGGACTGGGCCTCTCTCTCTGGCAGCAAGGCAAGGAGAGGCAAAGCGAGGCAGGCAAAGCGAGGCAGGCAAAGCGAGGCAGGCAGGCGGGTGGGCGGCTGTGGGGAGAAGAGCGCTGCTGTGGCTGCCACAGCCTTTGTGCTACTGCTGTACTACTGCTGTACTACTGCGGCCATGTTGCCGCTTCTCTGCTGCTGCTGCTGCTGCTGCCTCCGCCGCTCTTGTTCTTTCTTTCTTTCTTTCTTTCTTTTCTGGGAAAGCCCAACAAAAGAGCCGCACCACTTTCGCTAATTACGCTTCCTGCTATTGCCACAGAGAACAAGTGCATGCTTGTGTGTGTGTATGTGTGTGTGTGTGTGTTTATATGTGTGGGTGTTCGCATGTGAGAGAGCAGTCCTGTCTGCAAACCAGCCGTATCACCCATGCTTGTGTATGCGTATGTGTATATGTGTGGTGTGTGTGTGCATGTGTGTGTTTGAGAGAGAGAGAGAGAGAGAGAGAGAGAAGAGAGAGAGAGAGAGAGAGAGAGAGAGAGAGAGAGAGAGAGAGAGAGAGAGAGAGAGAGAGAGAGAGAGAGAGAGAGAGAGAGAGACAGAGACAGAGAAAGAGAGAGAGAGAGCAGCAGTCCTATGTCTGCAAACCAGCCGTATCACCCAATCACCCAGGAGCCTGTGTTCAAAACCCACACTCATGCGCGCACACACAGCAAAACAAACTGATGCAAATATACTCCGAGGGCAGCGAAGTCTTTATGAAAACACATGGAGGAACAATGAACACAAGTACGACAACCAACAGCTTGTAATTGGCATTTCTTTGTGACACATACAGGACTCAATTTGGAAAAAGTTTACTACAAAAAAAAAGATGGTTTCGAAAGGGGTGGAGGGTATGGGGGGCGGATTCTAAACTAATCACACACACATCAGTGCCTTTCAAGGATCAGAAACAACACAAACAGCCCCATTCCTTCCACACGGTTCTGTCTAAAGTTAATTGGTATTAAGATGCTGGCCTTCTGGGTAAGAGTGGAGCAGCCCTCCTGACTTCATCTGAGGGAGAGCTTTAATGATGAACATATGGATCCAGCCTCCACTTCAGACTACAGAATCAGGCTCACATTATTTGGTGCAGATTGTAAATAATAAAACCGCAAAGATCAAAGACTTGATTACTTCAGCATTTTAGGCTTTCAACTCTCCTCCACCACCAACTCCCATTCCTCCCCCCTTTTCCGAGGCTATTTCTGGCTATTTCTTCAGATACTTTTTCCTACATCCTATGAACATTGGTAAAACCTGCTGTGGGCCTGAGACGGTAATGTATGCTTGTGTGAAGGACGCATTTCATAAAGATCTCCTTATCAGAACCATAACAAAGCAGGCTGATGGCACTATGGTAAAATGGGAGTATTGCTTTTTTTTTTTTTTTTTCAGTAGGAAGCCTTGATCACTTTGAGGATCTGTAGTGCATATCTGTGTTTGTGTATGTATGTACGATGTGTGTGTACGTGTAGTTGCTTGTGTGTGTGTGTCTGTGTGTGTCTGTGTGTGTCTGTGTGTGTCTGTGTGTGTCTGTGTGTGTCTGTGTGTGTCTGTGTGTGTCTGTGTGTGTCTGTGTGTGTCTGTGTGTGTCTGTGTGTGTCTGTGTGTGTGTGTGTGTGTAATATGTGTGTGCTCCTCAGAAGCAGACAGGAGCTCTACAGTAGCTGACCTATTTCTATTCACAGCCTGTGTGAGGCAGGCGCTGTGAGTGGCGGGCACTTTAGCAAAGGGGGCTAACACGTAGAGAACGGCCACCATCCGCTGCCTGCGTGTGCCCCTCTTCTGCCCGCGCGCGCCACACACACAACACCTCTTTACAGACGCCTCTGAAAGGCACGCCTGGTGCGCTCCACTTGGGGTCTCAGCAATGGTCAATCTGCGCAGGCACACACACACACACACAGGTACACATGTGCACACACACACACACACACACACACAACAAACAAACCCTCTTGAACTGAGACTTTGACAACTGCACGTAGCTGAGTATGGTAGACGTTATGTCACACACACATTATGGCCAGATCAGAACTCACTTGATCTGCCTGAGACAGCTCTGGGTTTAAAATGCACAAACACACACACATATGCAGAACACAGAGCACTGGTGACGTACGATACAGTTTGTGTAAAATAATACATCAATCATATTTATCACCGCATTAACACATCTAAGTGTGTATTGTCTATGATTACATACAGTTTTGTATGCATTCATAGACAATACACACTTAAATAGGTAGGTCCCCATAGAGATTAATGACCAGATAAAATATCTGTTAAGTCAGTCATGTCTGGAGATTTAACTACCTTTTCCGAGAGACAGCGGGAACTCAGAGAACAGCAACAGTAGAATGCAAGGTAACAGCACTAGGGGCTTTAGAAAATAACTTGTTTCCCCTTTAGGAATTATCCACAACTTTATCTCACTCCATATTTATCTTAGTTCACAGCAAAAAGACCAGTGTTGAATTGACTCCCAGAGTTGATTGTAACACTTCTGAGGGTTTATATAGTTCCACACTCTCCAGTGCTAAATGAACACATTACACTTTCAAAATGTGAAATAACCCTGACTCTGGATACCATTTAAAACCAAAAAAATCTTAAAATACACGTTTGAGGAGTTAAAATCAACTCTCAAATGTTTAACCCTGAAATCTGAACCTTCGTTAAAATATTTCATATATGGATGGTTTGCTTGCTGCCCATCATATGTCTGTAAGGATGGATAGCTGGAAGAAGGGGGCTGGCTGGGCCAGTGACCTATTTCACTGGGATTTAGGCCCCTTACTGACAAAGGCCCCCATTTTGTCTCATAATGAGGGACAAAGCGTTTCAATGGGGGACAAGTGCATCTTATCCACTTAAACAAGTCACAGAGGGTCGAGGTCACACACTCCCAAAAAGGAAAAGTGCATTTGTGTGTGTGTGTGTGTGTGTGTGTGTGTGAGAGAGAGAGAGAGAGTGTGAGAATGTGCATCTTTGTGAAATTATATTACACCCAACATATTTTTTTGTCTTTGAATGCAAAAAAAAAAAAAAAAAGTAGTGAGTCACCCTCAAGTGCTATTGCCGACCAGAAACAAAGCAAGCAAACTGCGAGCGAGCGTATTAATTTGTGCCTCACGACTTGAGACGCACGGCCCTCGCAGGGTAGGAAGCTCCACAGAGACGCCAGTCGCCCACCTTGAGATCCCACCTGACTCAGACGGGAGATCTGGCACTGGCTCGGCCGGCCGGCCGGCCGGCCTGGGGGGTGGTCTGCTAGCCCATCTCTCTACACATCCTGCCAATGTTAAGAAGGGCAACAACACAAGAGATGCTGCTTCTCAGTCAAGTCTCTGTACATTCTTGCTTGCGTGTGTATGAGAGAGAGAGAGAGAGAGAGAGACAGAGAGAGAGACGGACAGAGGGATAGACAGAGACAGAGAGAAGGGAGAGAAAAAAAGAGTAACATCACTATGTATAGGTGTGTGTGAGAGAGAGAGAAAGAAAGAGAGTGAGAGAGACGGAGTGTGTGTGTGTGTGTGTGTGTGTGTGTGTGTGTGTGTGTGTGAGATCAATGGGAGCAGTCCCCCAGCCTTTGTGATTTGGCACAAGAGCAAAAAACACACACCACACAGCACACCACACTGGGGGGACAGACAGAGGGTGACTGATGCTACACGGAGTGATATGGCACCTCAAACGCACGATGGTGTGCTGTTTACACGGGAAGCCACGCCACAAACAATGCCCCTGCACACCATGCAAACTTAAAAACAGTCTCTCACACAGCAAAGCAATGTGTTTAATGTGTTGATCATTTCTAAAGCACTTTTTGCTATTTCCTCATTTTGTCTTTCAGGTATTTCTGCATAAAAAAGCATTTAATCATTGTATTATGTATGTATTTATTGTGTGTGGAAATAGATGTGTACGACAGACCCTCCAAAACCTAAAGCGTTTGTAATTCATGTCTTTTCAAATAATTTTGGGACATTTTCTAATTATTAAGATAACCTCTTTTGAATCTGCTCAATGATAGAACTGTATTTACAGATAAAATCAAAGATTAGAGGGGAATAATAGATGGGATGGGATCATCTGGAAAGGCTTATGACTGCTGACAATAACTGCACAATAACTACAACTGACAATAACTACAGCAATAATTACAACTCCTGCTGCTGCAGCAGTAACCAGAACAGAATATAAGTATGAGGACACTTCCTGGGATGAATATCAACATTCTCACTTCAGTTATTTTGTACTTTAATAATGACAGTAAAGAGTGTTAACTGGTATACACTAGAGACAAAACTGAAATGGATCTGACACGATAATTTCTACATTTCATTACTGCAGGTGCATCATAACAAATAAGAAAAAGGCAATGGGTGAAAAAGGAGGTGTTGGTGGTTTTGAAATTATAATAAATCCAATTTTTATATTATGATTATTATGATTATTATGATTATGATTGTTGTTATTGTTATTGTTATTATTGTTGTTATTATTATTATTGTTATTATTGTTATTGTTATTATTATTATTGTTATTATTATTATTATTATTATTATTTCAGCTTTAAATGAGAATATATAGTAACAATAATAGTTCTTTATATTAAATGTTTCAATTAATTGTACAAATATTATCAACTCATATCTTTTACATAATCTTAATGAAGTTATTTTGTAATACAAATAACTATTAATAAATTAAAAAAATACACATAAAAATAAATATACATTTTGGCCTGTTTTCTATAATAACATTTTTATTGTGTATACATACAATGTATAATTGTCTAACTGTAATTTTCGTCATGTAACTATATTTACGCAATTTTTTTTTCTTCAAAATGTCAGCTTCAGTTTGTGAGGGTCTAGCAACCAATGTTTGTCAGCAATCCGAGTCAGCAAGCTAATTAAAACTTGAGGAATATTCAAACGTCCCTTTTTGCATAAGAATGTGGAGTGGGCCGATCTGGCTGAAGGGGCTGCCTGTGTGTTGCAGGGCCTCTTTTGTTTTTGCTGGGGCCCTTTCTCTTTTGTTCATTCATTAAGCAGGGGGCTGTTACTCCAGCTCCCAGCCCCTCGCCCACACCAGCCCAGCCTGGGCCCACGCCGGCCTGCTCCAGTTACCCCTGCGATGTTTCCCTGCAGCCGGCTAGCACCCGGCCTGTGCGACGGCCCCAAACACGCATACACAACATACTGTAAAGCCTGTTCGCTCCCGATGAAGAAACATCACAACGACAATTTTTTAAACCAGACGACAAAAAACCGCGCCGCAAAAAACTTGGCAATGCTTTGGTGCGGACGCGAAAGGCGATGTCGTCCTGGCTGTTTTTTAACCGCCGAATGGTGAGCGTAAACAAGCTCAGCAAGATGCTTGGCATCGGATCAAGAGCTGCACACAATGCTGCTAACCCGGGGCCTCACAATGGCCCCCTCGTATCATAAACAACAAAAATGGGGGACTGTGCAGCTCGTGCAACAAACGGAGCCCTTGTGTGTGTGTGTGTTCGCGGTGGCACAATCGCGGTGCGGTGAGTGGCAAAGCTAACGTGTGGCGTCTGGGCATAAGGAGAGAGCCAAGCCGGGCATCGCTTGATGCGCCAAGGCGCCAAGCCTCTGCTGCCTGCCTGCCTGCCTGCCTGCCTCCGAGAGGAAAGGGATTGCACCAGAACCAGGAAAAATATCGCTGAATTTCACAGGTGCACAATATCAGCGCTCTTAGCATCCTTTTTCGGTCTAGCAAAAAAAAAAAAGTATGGACAAACCTGATCTATGTTCCACCTCTCCATATGATGAATTTCATCGTATTATTTTCAGATGAAGAAAGCAAAAAAACAAACAACAAAAAATCTAAACAAATAAAAAATAAATAAAAAAATAATAATAATAACAATAAAAACA
>CM050209.1:6830000-6847500 GCA_027475355.1 Coilia nasus
AGGAGGCGGGTTCAGAAAGAAAGGGTGGCTCCATCTTTCCTGTCTCTCATCTCTCTATCATTTTCTCCTTTCTCTCTCTTCTTCTTCTTTTTCTTCTTCTCACTCTCTCTCTCTTTTTATCCTCCTCTCTCTCTTTCCCTCTTCTCCTCTTTCTCTGCATCTCCCTCTCCCTCTCTCGGGGGGGCGTACTCTCCCGTTTCCCCCAGAGATCAGAATAAACAGTACTTGAATTATAATCACACATTTCATTCTGATTTCATGCTTGGAGGATCTTCTCCTCATTAGAGGGCTGAGCTGTCAATCTTTCTGGGGCTCGTCACTCCAACCCTGCTTTCTGACTCTCTCGGGGAGTTCAGAGGTCTGTACCCTGGCTGTACAGACCATCTCTCATTCTGTCATGCCTAATGCTTGCCCAGTGGTCTTTAAAAAAATGCGTTACATAACAATGGAAGAATCTAAAATTCCACATTATATTCTATGGAGCCCAACATTCTTCAGAACGTTCATCATACCCAACATTCCATACACACCAGTGTGACTGTACACCCTTTAAAGTCAATACTAACATTTTTGTTAGTCACCTGTTATAGACTACGAAATTTTAGACTATGAAATAGGTATTTCACTACAGAAAAAAAGGTGAGAACATTTCCACATGCGAAGTGAATTAAAGGATTTTTTTCCAAAGAAGGCAGATTTACGCATAGCTAGACTCAAGACCACCTACAGTCTGCCTCTCCACCACACACCACCACATGGCTACCAGAAACTTCCAGTAACACACATGGGGCACATGTACCAATAACACAAGCAAAGCATTTTTTTTTTTTTTTTGGGACTCGAGAGGAAGAAAAAAACTTGCTGCATATTCCAAAAAATAATTTCGTAACAACAAAACCTGTGTCACTAAAGATAAACAATCGCTCTGTTGCAGAAAGTGACTGATGGCGAGAGAAGAAAAGACAGAACAGCTTGATATACGTTGGCTACCCACTCAAATCACTGCTAAACTCTCACATGCCCACTCAAAGCAAAATTGAACGGTCACACCAAGACAGAAAGACCTATGGATGCTGACACATATTTGTAAGAAAGGCTAAGTACATCACACCCTTCACAATGATGTAAATGTGTATCACGTCTGTCTGAATTTAACACTAACAATTAACACTACTGCTCAGACAGTAATCTTCAGTCACACACATTGTGCTCACTTTTTGACCATCACAAATAACAACAAAGAGTAACATTGACATAAGATAACAAATGACATAAGAGTCATTTCATGGATCCTTTTTTAGTGTATCTACATGTAACAACATATAAAATTATGCACTACACTGTACATACCTAACACTAACCCTGACCCTAAGGTACAGTGTAAGTACATAATGTTACATTTACACACTTTGTTACACTGTACCTAATTGATACAACAGGGACAGTAAAATAAAGTGTAACTCGATAAAGTATTGAAATGTGGATACTAACACAGATGAAACACACACAGTCAGGAATCCATAGAATGAGTCGACTGACGACAATGTAAACACACACACTTACGGCAAATCTACACAAATGCGGACACACACTCAAACATAGAAATGGACACACTCGTAAAGAGTATAACAAAAATTGTGTGCTTTGTGTTAGCCATCAGCTTTAATTCACTGTATGCTGTGTAATCACAGGATCACACAAGCGCTTTTCTGAGACAACAACAAAACAAGGGGAATTCCACCAATGAGTCTCCATTTATTTTAATGAACCAATTTGAATTTTATACCAACCTTAATTCAATTGTGCTTGGTGCACAGCAAATCCGTCCAGCACTGGAAGTGTTAATTAGCAGCGGCAGTGTAATTAGGAGTAGCATTAATGTCTGTGAATAGGGAGTAATTTAGACCAGCACAACGGCAGGCAAAAACACACACACACACACACATACACACGTACAACACTCCTCTTTTGAAAGTATTCGATAATTTTGAAATGTTTGGTATTTCAAACCGCTCGCTCTCAGCTCAAACATGTCCGAAAGGATGTCCAATTGTAATCTTGAAATGGCATTCATCAGCGGAGGCTGCAGATTCTGACAAACATTAAACACAGTAAGGAGGCAATTATGTATGCATGATTTAATCTGCAACTAATTAATATGCAAATGTATTCATATGTTAGTTACTAAATTAAAAATGCAAAGCAGCCCTTATGGTGATTCTGTGATTTCTGCACAAACAGAACATTTGAAAATAAAAGGAGGGGAAAAAGACGGAAAACTTGAGCAAAGTTGCAAATCTTTACTTTCGCCAACCTGTTGCACAGAGGCATGTATAGGAAAAGTTCAGGTATACCTGCAAGAGCTGCTGGCAATTTCTTTTAAAATCAGCTGGCTCAAAATGCCAAGACTGAGAGAATGACAGAGAAAGAAGGGGACTGTTCATAGAAGTCGAACGATAGAAACAGAATAGACGACGGGAAAAAAAAGACTTGATAGATAAAAGTGTGAGTGAAAGATAATGAAAGTGAGGGAGATAGAGAGAGAGCGGTAGAGAGAGAAAGAGAGAGAGGAGAGGCTTAGCCGGCGAGACGCTTCAGACAACAAAGGCACAGCGCGGAGCAGCTGAAGGCTGGAGGAACCCAAAGGAGAAGAGACGAGGAGAGAAGAGAAGAGCAAAGAAGAAGAGAGAAGAGAAGAGAAGAGAAAAGAAGAAAAGAGGAGAGAAGAGAAAAGAAGAGAAGAGAAGAGCAAAGAAGAGAAGAGAAGAGGAGAGGAAAGAAGAGAAGCGCTAGAGAAAAGGAGGAGAGGAGCAGATAAAAGAGGAGAGAGAAGAGTAGGAGCAGAGGGAGCAATGCAGGAGTGGAGGAGAGGAGAGGAGGAGAGGAGAGGAGGAGTGTGGAAGCAGAGGAGTGCGGAGCGCAAAGGGAGGAGGAAAAGGAGGAGGAGGAGGAGGAATGCTCCCCATCAGATTGATTTCAGGTGGAGGGAGCCGGGGCTTTGTGTGAGCCGGTGGGGCTGAGGGCCTGGCTGAGGGGGCTGCGTGTGAGGCGGTGGGGCTAAGGGCCTGGTGGAGGGGGCGCGTGCGGCTCTGAGCTACCTGCCCGTGGCTGCGTGTGAATGGGGGGCCGTGCCGCTCATGGGGAGGGGGATTGTTGGGCCTGAATAGAGGGGTCACTTAGTGGATAAAAGAAGCCCTGCCCTTCTGCTCTGCACGTCTCCCCTACTCTCCCCTCCCTCTCTGTCACACACACACACACAGGCACACGCTTGTGTGTATGCACTGAAACCACACACACACATACAGACAGACACACGCATACACACACACACACACACACACTAGGTGGCAACTGTGTCGCAGTAAATTCATGTCAATTTTTTCCCCTCCACAGGGATCTCCCTGTCCATTTCCCTCAGTATGTTTTTTTCTCTCCTGTCTTTCTTTTGATTGGATAAAGCACACAGTCATAGTGGTTGCACGGATGCACATCCTGGTGACTGAGGTCCAGGCAGCACTTCAGACCTATTCCCAAGTCCAAAGAGCCTGCCGTCCATTCCTCTTTCTCCTTCTCCATCTATTCTCTATCCAGTCTTCCTCGCTCTCGATCTATTTTGTCTTCTTGGTTTCCCTCTCTCCCTCCCTACCTGGCGTTACCTGATGCCAGCCTTGGTGCCGTCCGGTTTTTATACCCCTCAGTAAATCAGAGCCTCTGGAACCATCTCGCTTCCATGTCCTCTACGTGGGGGGAATGAATACAGTGTCGCACAAACACACACACACACACACACACAAGCCCTGCTCGCTCGCTCGCTTGCTGACGTCTGCCACACTGCCGCTTGCCAACAGAGGCGGGCGCTTGGCGGGCAGAGCCACCTTCAACTGGCACCAAGGAGACGACCCTTCCTCACAAACACACACACACACACACACACACACACACACAGGAACACAAACACACACTGATTCCACACTACAGGCCAGCAGACACCCCCCGAACAAAAAAACATACCAAGTGCATTCACACGTAAATAACATTGGTCCATCTGTGATGTTCATGTGGAAAAGTGTTATTACAACCATTCCCTCAAACATCCTGCGGTACCTTACGCCACGCACAGACATTTTAAAACAGAAAAAAACAAGTGAAGGAAAGGTAGAATACGTGAAAGAGGCAAGCCAAAAAATGAAATGATCGAAAAAAGAAAGTGCTAAAAATGGGCTTCCAGAGAGAGAAGGAGAGCTAAAAAAAGGTGATGTTAGTTAGTGCAGCTAAAAAGAGGAGTGCAAGGGAGAGAGCATGGCCTCCCCAAAGGCAGAGCCCCCCCCCCGTATTAAACATGCACAGCACCGCACTGGCACTGCCCAAGACACGGCCAGAGAGCCACACAGCCCTGGCATCGCTGCTACTGCTACTCATCCACTGCCACTGCCACCGTCCCCCTTCCTCTACCCGCCCATCTCTCCAGCGGCCTCTGCCACTCCACCTGCATGCCCGTCTTTTCAGCGAGCTCTTACCAATGTAGTGCCTCATTCCTGCTCTTTATGTCTTTAACCATGTCCGAAACATTCACTTGTTCACTGTGTAGTGCACTAGGGTGAGAGCTGCATTGTTTTGCTGCCTATGTGACGCACTATGTAGGGTTTTAGGTTGTATTGTTTTGTTGCCTACATAGTGTAAAATACAGAGAATGAATGAACAGTTCGGATACAAGTTCAAAATAATCTAAAACCGAAACCTAAGAATGCGTGTAAGTGAGAACACACTACATACAAATGGCAAACACACTCCCACGTAAACACAGTCTCGCTGAAGCAGAAACCCCATGAATAGCCTACCCCAAATTCAAGCTGCAGTCCACACGCATACACAAATGATGTAAAATAACACACTGCACCGCAACCGTACAAACAGCGAGCTGGGCGGCTTGCGGTGGTGATGTTGTTGTGCGTCCTCGGCGACAGATGCCGCCTGCGCCGCTGATGGACACTGGGAGGCCCGCTGGCCACTCACACACCTGGGGCTATGTTCTCCAGCTACGCCTGCCAGGCCTCTCTCCGCTACACACAGCCTTAACACGGGAGGGTGTGTGTGCATGTGTGTGTGTGTGTGTGTGGAGTGGGGGGGCATAAATCACAACGATGTGTCCGGCTTGGCTTCACTATGCTATCTGTCCAGGATTCCCCTGGATTAACCGTGGGTTTTGTGTTTTGTGTTTTTTTGCAGGACAGACGAGGCTTCTCTCAGTGTCAACGCTTTCACACGCATCAGTCTGTGCAACCGATTTGCCAAGTTTCAAAGCATGAATATGCATTTTGTAAAATAAATTTGTGTAGCACTCATGCAGTTTAAATAAGTTATGGGTCTCCTAAATGTGCGATGGAAATATGCCCTCAATTAAGTTAAAAAAGAATATCCAAACAATGTGAAAAAAATTGTTTATATATTAAGTTCATGTTCGTGCTTTCAGCTACTTTCATATTCATATCTTCATATCCAGCTTTCTGAAAGTGAAAACTGACTATTAGTCTCAACATGTGTTCAGCTTGAGATTATACATGATGCATTTGGTGCAGTAAGAGTTAAATGGGTGATAACGTGAGAATGTGTGCGTGTCTGGGGAGGACTGAGATCTCTGTAACCAGCCAGACCCTCAATGACCAGTCCAGCCGATCTCAGAGGAAATCGCTTCAATTTCCTCCCTGAACATCACAATGGTGTCCATACACATGTGCAGACAGACATACAGTACACACATGGGCGCATGCACACGTGCACACAGACACACACACACACACACACACACACACACACACACACACACACACACACACACACACACACACACACACACACACACACACACACACACACACACACAATGGCCTTTAAAGTAATCTGGGCTACAAAATATGGATGAAATGATATTTGAAATTTCTTTGATGGTGCAATTTAAATAGATTTAATATCCCAAACATTTATTCTATTGTTGAATCATCATCATATTTTAGTCAGCTAAGGAAAGACTGAGTAAAAATTAATCCTTATAAGTTAAACTGTCCCTAAAAAATCTATGTAAAATCATTATATTTTAAAAATGACAAAACATAGTAAAAAAAAATGTGGCATAACATCCCAATTAATGTTTTTATTTTACATGCTAATGATCAAACAGACAGAACATGTAGAAAACTATTAAATGTTGATTTGTAAATCTGTGTTAGATAATTAATTCCACGCAGATAAACTTTATTAGCTTGTTAATAGACTTTAAAGTATTTATACTGTCTGTTACAACTGAATCTTCTTTTTTAATTCAATATGGAAGATGAACTACACTGCTCTTTTTATTAATGGCAGTAGTAAATATTAGTTGGCAAATATTTACAAGCATATATAAGTGCCTGAATTATTTTTTATAAAAACGTAAGAATGGATGTGTATGTAACAGCGCTGGCTGACTGGTAGTGTTTCTCTGGCAACACACAGTTTTTGTTCACTCCGCTGCAGTGCTCCTGTGACCTACGAAGCCAAGTTAGTGTGGGGCACGCAGCTTAGCCAAGTAAGCAGACACAAAAGTTCCCTTAAGAAACAAAGCGTCCCCTTCTCTCAAGTAAATAAACAAAGCGGCGCTTTCACTCGCGTGGAGCTGCGCATTTGCCATCGGTGCCGGGGCTGCTCAAAATGGCCGCCATCGATTCTGAATGGCATCGAGACCTACGGGTAGAGCAAAACAAAGCCGAGGGAAAAAATACTGAAAAACTAAAGACTGAAAATCTTAAAGAACACAAAATGAAATATTTTTTTTAACCCTAAATACTGACGGACGTTTACAGTAAGTCTGGCGGTCGGCTCTCGGAGCAGGTGCTGCTGAGGTTGGCGATGCAGAGGGCACCTCGTCATGGCCAAAAAAAAAAAAAGGGAACTTCGCTGAAAAATAACCCCAGATGACCGCCTTCTCACAGAGTGTCCAGCTCCTTTAAAAAAATGCCAGTGTCAATGGTAAAATACCAGAAACACATTTGTTCACCAACTGTGGTCTGTGGATATTTCCCCTCTCGCAGCTTTGCAAAAATGAAAATAATCTGCAGATAATCAAATAATTGAATGACACACAGACAACCCCCCCTCCCCTGCCTCCTGTCCGCGCTGTTTTTTTGGCTGAGCCAAAAAGGCAATAAACAGAGAGGGCTTAACATTTATGTTACACACACAGACCATTTGTAAAGCTTTGGTATTATTCTAAAACAGTGCGGCGAAATCCAAAAGGGACGCGGCCAAGCCCACACAGCTGTTGCTCGGCTGTTTCTCAAGCCTTTTTTAAAAAATCATGAGGTCATCTCATGCTGCATTCTGCGCGAGTACAACCCCGTGACACTCTCTCTTTCTCTCTCTCTCTGTCTCTCTCTCTCTCTCTCTCTCTCTCTCCTCTTCCCCCCTCTCTTTTCCTCGCTCCACCGTCACAATAAACAATCGGGGCAGGCAGGCAGGTCTACAGGTAAATCGATTTCGGGGGGAAGCCCCGTCAGGAGTTGCCCTCCTTGCCCTGGGTGTTATGTACTGTGCACACACTAAAAAACTGCTGTTAATATCCCTGAAAAAATACATAAAAAGCATTTCTCTTTTAAAAAAAAGCAGCACCCCTGAGATCTGGAACTTGCCTGACCGTGCAACTTTCTATCATGATGACATGGGGGTTTGAAATGTGCTGTGAACCCCGCCAAGGGGGTTTTGGGATGAACAGTGTCTTCAGGAAAAACAGAACCGCTGTTCGGATCCACAGCACCACTGGCATTGGGGGGTGGAGAGGAGGAGAAGGAGGAGGAGACGGAGGAGGAAGAGGGAAAAGAGAGAGAGAGAGAGAGACAGAGAAAGAGAGAGAGACAGAAAGAGAGACATAGAGAGAGAGCGGGAAAAAGAGGAGGAAGGAGAGACTTGAAGGAGAGACGTCCCCTCCATTGGTGTCTGGATTTTTGGGAGGGCACGCGTGTGGCGGTGGTGGTGAGCGAGATGGAGAGACTACAGGCCTGGAGAGAGAGGGCTGCCTTCTGGTGAAAGGGTTTCAGAGGCAGGCTGTGTGTGAGTCACACGCAGAGCCTTTTGCCCCCTGGGTAGGATGGGGTGTGTTGGGTGGTGGGGGGTGGCATGGGACCCAGTACAGTATGCGGGGGACCGGAGGGGATTGGGTGCCGTAAGCCCCCCGCCCCATCCCCCAGCCTTTAATGTGCACCATTTTCCAGGTTCCTCCAGCGAATGCCGACAGCTGGCACCGAGACATTTTCTTGCCGTCTTTCTTCCTCCTCTCTCGCTCTCTCTCTTTTTTTACACCATTTCTGGGCTGTAGCCAAGAACTTCACCTCCACCCTCCCTGTCAATCAACCTGTCACCCTGGAAACGCACCTTCAACGCTCGTCTCTCTCACTTTATCATCCTCCATCCTTCCTTCCCTCTCCCTCCCCCTCGCCCTTCCCCCTTCTCCCACCCACCCAAACCTCCACCCAGGTGCAGGCGGGCAGGCAGGCGGGCGGCTGGTGCCTGGGCTGTTTGGGCAGGTTAACGTCTGCTAGCCGTGTGCTTTCCCCCCGTCTCGTTGGTGGGGTTGTTGTTTTTCCAGTGTCCCCCTCCAATCTTTTTTTGCGTGTCTCAGCCCAGCCATGGAAGAGTCTAGGAGGCCAGCTGGACCCACAAACAATTAAGTTTACTGGATGTCTGGGGAGCATGGGGCCGAGAGAGAGGGAGAGAGGGAGAGAGAGAGAGAGAGGATGCTCGGCAGCCACGGCTCACGGCGCTTTTGTCTGAAAATGTCATTGTGCGACATATGCTAACACCGTTGTGGAAACCACAAGAGCACAGTTAAACACCAGTAAAGTATCCCAGCCACATAAACCTGTGCTGTCCAGGCTGTATTAAAATGCATAAACTCACCAATTTGTCTTTGTCATAAAAACAAGGCAGCAATTTAGTGTTTAACCAGACTAAAGGTAAACAGAACTGGAAGAAAAAAACATGGGAATTCAAAATACTGTTCAATGTCATTTTTACTGGGTTAAAGTTGTAATCTTTAAATATTAAAAAGACAAAGTTAATAGAATAATTATCATAATAATTAACATTGTTTACTGTAGAGAATTGACTAAGACAATGCCTTCATAAGGATACTACACTCCTGAGAACTACATTAAAAGAAAAATTAATTCATTATCAAATTTTAAATTCACTTTAGAAATATTTTTCCCAGGGACAAGGGCAAATTCATGAGTTAAAAAAAAATGTATTTGACTGTATGCATGAGAGGCATTCTCGCACTGTTTACACAAACATGGCGAGAGGAAGAGAGAGAGAAGAGAAGAAAACAACAGAGCTTCATTTAAAAAAAAAATAAAAACCTGTATGGCACTGAGGAGAATGCAGTTCCCCACATAACCTGTAGGGGGCAGAAAAGCTCAGCAAACAGGAATAAAAAAGAGCTCACTGGAGATTATCCCTATTGAGCCCTTCACTAGACCCAACTTAATTTAATTAACGCTGTCTACTTTAAACAAAATCAGATATGAACTCACGGGAGCTCGGGGAGCCCAAGCGTGAGGAGTGGTGGGGCCGTGGCCCTGACTGAGATGGAGGTCTGCCTTTTTTTGGGGGGTGAAAAGAGAAAAAAAACTCCTTTTATTCCCTCGTCTCGTGAAAAACCCATCCATCACTCATCACACACGGCGCCGCGTTCATCTCTCACCTCGTGCTCCACGAGGAGCTTTCTTTTTAAATACAAAAACCCCACAAAACGACATCCAAAGTTTGTCTCCTTGTAATTTGGAGCGATAGCTGGACTACAAATAGCCCTTTTCACCTGGACATTTTGTGAGAAATTGATAAGCCACTAATACAGAGCTATGTGGATGCACCTTAGATATTAAACTTCAGAGAGAGAGAAAGAAATGCCGTGAGTGGAGGAGTGCGAGAGAAAGAGAAGGTGTGAGAGGTGAAATAAGAAAGAAAGAAAGAAAGAAAGAAAGAAAGAAAGAAAGAAAGAGAGAGAAGAAAAAGAGAGACTTACACATCTACCTGTCATCTGTAACTAGGTGAGTGGCTGGTAAGGGCGGGCTAACTGGGACGGCCAGAGAGACGTGAGGAGAGAGGAGAGGAGAAAAGATGGAGAGGAGATGAGAAAAGATGAAGTAGAGGAGAGGAGAGGACAGGAGAGAGGAGAGGAGAGTGGAAAAAGATAAAGGAGAGGAAAAAAGATGAAGGAGATGAAGGAGAGGAGATGAAGGAGAGGAGAGGAGAAGAGAGGAGAGGAGAGGAGAGGAGATGAAGGAGAGGAGAGGAGAGGAGAAAAGATGAAGGAGAGGAGAGTGCAACATTCATTCTTTATCACTCTCATCAAACTAAGAGCGCTCAGCTCCCCGCATTCTCCGGCCTAAGCAGGGCGATTAGCAGAGAGAACACAGCCCCATAAACTCCATACATAAATAAACGAGTTTTAAACACACACACACACACACGTACATACACACACATACACACACACAGATGCACAAAAGCATTCAAAGGACAAACTGAACTGCATGCTGCCTAATGTGAACTAATTTCCTTTTGATTACCACATCATTCCAAGGTTTCTCTCATGTGACAACCTAATTGTAGTTTAAGTAAATTAACTTCCCAAACATTTTGGCTTACAATAATATGCTTTGTTGGGCAATGAAAACATCTAGCTTTTTTTCCTTTTCTTTTCTGCTTTTCTTTTGAAGTGTGAAAAAGGTTGAAATGCCATGAGGTCAACAAAAACATCTCACACTTAAAAAAAAGGTAACAACTGAATAAAGCAGTCAATTATAAACAACTAGGTGACTGTCTGTTATATATCTAAAACAAGGGCATCCAAGTTGTACACAAACTGATGAAATGCACAGCACAGAAACCTTTCAAAGCACAATTTGTCTGTCAAAAGAAGACTTTCAGCGTTTTCTAGAGAGGCCTTTGTGAAAGCAAGGAGACCATTGTGACTTGCAGGCACGAGCCATCAGTGGTATGGACTGCTTATATACAGAGCTTTTCTGTGAGGGCATCCTCGGCTCCAACCAGGCCTTGCAGATATTCCAACCTGATGTCAGGAGCCTGGCCAGGATAGAGCAGTGTTTAGAGGGTACACTCAGCTTGCCATGACTCCACCAAAACACATTATGAAACTGTATGCAGTTTGACGGCATGACGGATCAGTACATTCAAAAAAAAAAAATTGAAGTAATAACCAGATGATTATTTTTGATACTATACAATGACAGACTTCACTGAATTGTTTCCTTGACAAAGTTTAGTAAAAATGTAACATCCATTTTCTTATCCAAATGACATTATTAAGCTGGGACAGGCCACAGGTATGTGATCTCCCACCAAGATTAAAACTGACAAATTCCTGTAGAACATGAGAATTACTGTATGCTAACATGAATTCATAAATAGTAGTATAAGCAGTAGGATTACAAATCTAGGAATTTATTATCAATCTGTGTGCTGGTCATATCACTACTGCAAGGAACACAAAGCTAGGGGTCAGTGTCGAATCCCATACATAGTAGTATTTGTATTAATGAGGGTGTGTTAGTGAAAACTAGCTACTATGAGTCAAAGAAGCAATAAGACAAACATTGGGAAGCCCAATGTCCACAACACTATCCATCATACTAAAAATAACATTCTCCAGTAGCCTCCCAAAAATGAAAACACCTGTGTTCTCACATACATGTATGCACATACACACACAAACAAACACATACACGCACACACACACGAGCACGCACACACACTTTCACTGTAAAACACAGGCTCAACCACTGTAATGCAACATTTAGATGGTAGATATCTAAAAATCTTTCCTGTGATTTTCAAGTTTATATTTTGGAGTGATTACTGCCGACACAAAGAACGAAATAAACATTTGTTGTGTTTTCCCTATGTGTAATGCCTTTTACCTGACAATAATTGTAAAGCCACTCACACAAACGATGCACCAGACAGCTTGGCCCAGAGACCAAAGATGGATGTATAGAGACCTCCATGACGAGCCATACAACCCAGCGTCATTAACTTCACATTAAAGGTCTTATACACAGCCATGGGCCCCCAAAACTATTTACCTTATACTTCAGTTAAACAATCTAGCTTTGAGTATTTCAAGAGGAATAGCTATATGGTGTTTCCTCAGTGGACATGTACCACCAAGACTTAAAATACACATAAAACTTGAAACAAAACAAACTGAAAAAGTACACAGACCTTTGATTATTCAACAATCAGTAAAGACTTCAAAATTCACACTAAGCACTAAGCTTTCTAACAAAATCTGTTTTAAGAGCAGCACAGAGTTTCTAACCTGTTTTGAGAATTACACAACTTAAATAAGAAGAAAAATAAATAATATTAAGGTGGAGCTTATATATAGCTAGTAAGCTGATGCATGTTTATGCTGCACAAGTTAGGGCTTTTTATTCCATTGACGAAATAAGGAATGCAGAGAACCCAAACCCATAGTATGATTGGGGTTGACCCAGTGCACACTTTACAAACACAGATAAATAAAATAAATAAAAAGGAAAGCTAAAGCTTACAGCTAATAGGTGATTCATAAGTTCATGCTGCATATGATGGGGCCTTTTAGTCCTTTGATGAAACAAGCCAGGACCAGTCTACGCTCTTGGCATGACTGGGGCTACCCTGGAGCACACTTAACGTGGCTGAGAACAAAAAAACTAAATGAAAATAATCACTTACTGAGGAGGGCAAACCAGGAGGAACTTTCCGCACTTTCTTCGTCTGGACCTCTGGGGGATGAACAAATCAGAAGAGGACATATTTTTAACGTGACACTAACAATATCCTTAACACTTTCCAGAGGAGCCTTTTTTTAGTGGTGATCCTGACAGACTAGACAGATAAAATGTTTATTTTCTTTTTGGGTACACTTTAATTTAACAGTCCCCGTTACAGTCTATCTACGTCATGAAGTACAGTGCAACAAAGTGTGTAACAACATGAAACTTAATGTCCTTATACTGTACCTGAGAGTTAGGGTTAAAGTTTGGTATGTACAGCGTAACAACATAACATTAGATGTTGTTCAATGTTGATGCACTGTACAAGGGACTGTTAAAATAAAGTGGTACGTTTTTTGTCTGCTTTTTTCAAACACACACACCCGCGCACACACACACACGTGCACGCACGCACACACACACACACACACACACACTTCGCTACAAGACAAGGCAACTTCATACACCAAAACTGAGATCAATGACATCCTATTGGGGCTGGCAAGAGACATGGTGGGACTAATAGGGGCTCTTTAATGCGGTCGATCCTTAGGAGAGAGGGGAACGTGTGAATGCAGCATGGTGAAAAGGAAGGTGAGACTTTGATAGAAATCAAAGCGAGTGAGAATTGCCCTGAAGGCTTCTGTGCCTCAAGGCTGCCTCTTCAAGGCTTGATGTTTATTCCGCTGTCACTTCGTATAATTCTTTTTACAACAGCAATTCACACTGACACACTTCTTTTTTTTGTCTGAGTGCAAAAAAAAATCAATCTCGCACAAAGACAAAGAAAAAAAAAATGACATTCGCCATTGTGTTAACATTTCTGTGGAATCAAGAATCTTTGGGGGCAGAATTTTTCCAGTTTATTTTTTTTTATCTTGTTTTGTTTAAATTATTTTAAGGAACACTACTAATTGAAAATACTAATTGAAAAAAATGGCATCCAAGCAATGTGTCCTGGAGAAACAATGCCTACTACAAAAGAGAGAGGTAGACTCCAGGAGAACAGGAGAGGAGGCCATGGGATGGGAAGAGGAGGCAGTGATGAGGAGAGGAGAGGAGAGGAGAGGAGAGGAGAGGAGAGGAGAGGAGAGGAGAGGAGAGGAGAGGAGAGGAGAGGAGAGGAGAGGAGAGGAGGCGGTGATGAGGAGAGGAGAGGAGAGGAGAGGAGAGGAGAGGAGAGGAGAGGAGAGGAGAGGAGAGGAGAGGAGAGGAGAGGAGAGGAGAGGAGAGGAGAGGAGAGGAGAGGAGAGGAGAAGATGAGAAGAAGAGACAATGGGAGGTGAAGAGTAGAAAGGCACTGAGAAGAGAGGAGAAGAGAGGAGGAGGTGATGGGAAGAGGAGGCAGTGATGAGGAGAGGAGAGGAGAGGAGAGGAGAGGAGGCGGTGATGAGGAGAGGAGAGGAGAGGAGAGGAGAGGAGAGGAGAGGAGAGGAGAGGAGAGGAGAGGAGAGGAGAGGAGAAGATGAGAAGAAGAGACAATGGGAGGTGAAGAGTAGAAAGGCACTGAGAAGAGAGGAGAAGAGAGGAGGAGGTGATGGGATGAGGAGAAGAGAGGAGAGGAGAGGAGAGGAGAGGAGAGGAGAGGAGAGGAGAGGAGAGGAGTCTCACCCATGGAGTCGCTGTGTAGGGGTCTCCGGCGAGGGTTGCTGGCGTAGTGCTGGTAGTACTGGGAGCCCGGCTTGGTGGGGGACACTGTTCCAGGGCTGACCATCCCCATCTCTCCCCCCATGAGGTTTGCCTACGCAAACACAAGCAGCACCCAGCATAAATACCCCATTACTCAGCTATCACTAAATAAGACTCATGACAAATACAGACACCTATGAAAAAAACAAGACTCAAGGGGTCTGTATATCACAAACAAGGGGTCCTGTTGTAAAAAAAAAAAAAAAAGAAAAAAAACACTCGCCACAATAAAGGTCCCAGTTATTAAAAAAATATAGAAAAAAAGACGTGTGTGTGTGTGTGTGTGTATTTATAACACAGTACACCTGTGAAACAACAAATATATAATATAATACTGTTATGTGCAGTCCAATTATTTCCTTTTTTTATTGGGATGAATATAACTGTGGGGACAACAAATCACACTACAGCTACATCAATGCATAAGAATGTCGAAACAGAAAGTGCTGTGAAGTCTTGATAAATCCATGTCATCAATCAATCCACGTCCAAATTCAGAAGGGAAGATACGAGACGCTTCTTTGTGCACCCATAATAAAAACTGGCTACTTGTATTCAAAGCATATTAAAACCAAACATCAAAGTCACCAAGACCAATTGTGCCTTCATCCTTCCTTTTCAAGTCGCATTTTAAGAGCCCGGATGTCTACTCTTCAAGGAAAAGGAGATAGCTTTCCAAATCTTCTAAATTAGTCACAATCACTTAAAAAAACACAATACTGAAAATCCTTATTTATACACTCATTTACAAATTATGTCATCATCTGTAAAAATGTTTAGGGAAAAAAAAATGAAATTCTCATGAACGTGTTTTTTTTTTTTTTTTTTACCAATTATTACCAATATTGCAATTATGTAACATTTATTTTTAGATACCTTAAATTAGTTTGTTCCATCTCCACACTATATGTACCTGTGTGTATATACATTTAAATGTCTGCATGCATGTCTGTGCGTGACAAACTTCTTCAAACTAATACACAAGAACACTTACCCAACGCACACGCAAGCACATCCCCTGACCAAAGTCTGCATGGCTAACAAAGTTCTCTTAATCAAATTAAAATCACTCAGCAAATACAACGCCATGTTTGTTTACTTCAGCAAAACAAACAAAAAAACAAAACAAAAATAAAACCTAAATAAATAAAATAAAATAAAAAAATTAAAAAGTGACAGGTTGATGGCAGAACATTCTAGCGAATGGTCAGATTGCTAAGTTTGCGATCTGCGAAAGCCGCGGCTCCCCCCCGAAACTTTTATCGATACTCGAAGTTAACTTCCAGAGAGAGTGAACTAATTAGTGTGGTTGATAAAGTGCAAGAAAGTGTTTGCCCTAATCTAAATTCCAATCACTGCGCCTCTCACAACAGACTTAGTGATGCTTCACTAGGCCGCCATTCACATGCAAAACAGCCTAAATAGGCCAATTACATCTCTTGCTCCAGGTCCCCCCAGCCATGCCGCAGACCCCGAGCTTCGCCAGGCTCTTACACGCTAAAACAAAAGAGGCCTTGTTTTAAATAAAGTCACCCCCCTTTCCGTTCAGCTTTCTCTATGATGGGGGTAGGGTTTTTTTTTTTTCTCTTTGGTTTTTGTTTGGGGGGGGGGGGGGTTGGGGGGGGCTGGTCTGCCAAACTAAAAACAAAAAAAAAAAGTGTCTGCATTGTCTGGCGGACTTTTTCTCAGGCCCGAGTCGCCCCGGCAACTGCACGCCGCCAGAAATTCTCATGCAGCCTCCACCACCACCACCACCACCACCGTCGAAGCTGCTTCTGCTGCTGCTGCTGCTGCCATCGTTCGTTCGTTCGCTCGTTCGTTCGTTCGCTCCGTCACTGCTGCCTCTGCCGTACGCCCGCCGCTCACACGGTGCCCAATTTCAGAGCCGACTGGCGGAGGGTACCCAGCTGGCATCCAGGGAAAAATATTAACAAAGATAAATGACAAACACCTGAAACGGCGAGAAGATGCCCCGTGAAGGATTAAGCCTTGGCATTAATAACAGCGGGTATGCCTACTTGGGCACCAAATGATGATTGCAGAAAGGAGAAGACATTAGCGTAATGGCAGAAATACAAAAAAAAAAAAAAAACAAGACAAAACAAGACAAAAAAAAGTCAGAGACAAAGAGGAAATGGAAAAGAAGAAAAGTAAGGCATGTTACAAAGAAAAACAGAAATTGTGATGCACTAAGCAGTGTCCAAGTCCTGGCTTTTTTTTTTTCTTTTTTTTTTTTTTTGGCTAGACTGAAACTGTAGGCAGACGGTGGACAGGGAGATGGGCAGTCAGGGGGTGCTGTGGGGGGTCGGATGGTCGGGAGGGGGAGGAGGGGGTGTGTGGGGTGGCTTGTGTCCCTTAGACCCTCGGACTGGAGCACACAGGGGACCCCGTGGTCACAAGAGCGCGCTCAAACCACCCTCTCCAGCGCTCTCCTCTCCTCCTCCTCTGACTACAGGCCAGGGCGCAAACTAGTCTGCTCCGGTCCAGTCCAGTGCTCTGATCGCCCTGGCCAACGGCACACAGACTTTGGCAGATATGGGCCCCACTTGGGTTGGAGAAAGAGAAAGAGAAAGCGAGAGAAAGAGAAAGAGAGAAGGAGAAAGGCAGAGAGGGGTGAGAGTGGTGAGAAAGCACCAAAGAGAGAGAGAGAGCGAGAGAGCAAAAGGCAAAGACACATAAAAAGAGAAAAAAAGGAACAGACACAGACAGAGGGAGAGAGAGAAAGAGGGGCAGAGAGAGAGAGAGAGAGGAGGGGGGAGAGAGAGAGAAAGAGAGAGAGGCTGTCCCGTAGGGGTCGCTAAACGGGTAAAGCTTAAAAAGTGACTAACTTTAGCTATGCTGCTTTTCACACAGAAACAAGTGGGTGAACTCGACTGCCTAACAGGTAGGACGCTGTTTCCTTACTTAATAAACATATCTTTTCAAGGCGGCAGAAATCTTTTCTTAATCTCCCCTAATCCCTGGTACTGCATTTTGTTTGTGTTAAGCAGACTAAGTATACA
>CM050209.1:6852500-6870000 GCA_027475355.1 Coilia nasus
ACAAAACAGCTCCCCAAACAGCATCACCTATACACAAAACTTCTATTAGCACAAATTATATACGAAATCTATCAGTCATGAAAAATGTGTAATGGAGCGATTGATTAAACAGGAAATAGCACAGGTCATTTCAAACATTTCAGCCCTTTCTACACCTCGGCAAGAGGCTGAGGAGCAGATCTCAGCTTGAAAAAGTTAAAAACCCCGCCACATGATTAGAGCCAACCATTTTCTGAACCAGCTGATCTTAACATCCACACAAATCACAAGACAGGGAAATCAGCCAATAAGTGAAATCCCTCTTTTTAGTGCCAGGTAGAAAGAATACATGACATGTTTTTTTTTTTTTTTTTACTTTCTGAAGCCAGGACCTCCACACCTCTAAAGAGGTAGCCTTCGGCAAATATGTGTGTTGAAAGAGACACGCATGGTGTACCAAACAAAGAGGTAGCCTAGCTATGTGAGAATGTCAAGCTCATCTCTCCTCATGTATGTAGGTGCTGCTGTATCTGTGAGTGAGCAAGCATTACTGAGTGTGTTTGCGCTGTCTGAACGTAGTACAAGTGTATGAAGGATAAGCTTGACATCAGAAGAGGTATGTATTGGATAATGAAACCATATTACTTTTTATGTGTGTGTGGGAGAAGGAGGGGGTGAGTGAACAGCAGGTGCACAGAGATAGGGTGCCTTCGGGCATGTCTTCCGCATTTGCAGAGTTCCACGCCTTTCACACACTTAAAGACTTTGCACAGGGGCCTCTTAACAACGGGCAATTATCACCCCCGACACCCCACAAACCCAAAAGACACGCCGCGACATACAAGTCAAATCCAACTTCACTCGGAGCACGCCCAGAGACGAGACGAGCCAAATGTTTGAATTGCTGCTTACATGGCAAATACAGTACTATAAACAGCTATGTTTATAACTAAACTGCTTTCAAAATGACAACACTGACAAAGAAAGACTCTGAAACTACGTATGACACAAGACGTCTTGGATAAATGACTTTCACTGGGCATTTAAAGGCAACCTAGATGAATTTGTTTTAATTCAACACTATAAATAATAGTGTTATTTCATAATACTATAAACTTGATAACACTATAAACAGCTGCCACTTTCAACCATTATAAATAATCTTAAAACAAGAGGATGAACAAATCATATCCAGCGTCTGACCAGGACAACCTCACCACCGTGTCCTCTAACGCTATTGGCCAACACCAGCCAATGAGAACACACCGCAGCACAAATATTCCCCTCAATGTCAGGCTACATACCAGTGTGGTGCTTGCGAGTTCAAAATGAATGAGTATGTGCTTGTGATAGTACGTGGGACAGGATGTTGTGCGTGCCTGACGTTCTCCCTGTGGCCTTCACTCTTGGCCATGACCCTCTCTCTGTAACTGGAGCCCAATCAACACACCATCCCCAGCCTCCCCAGCGTCTCTTCCTCCCTCCCCCCAACTGAGTCTGGTGGTGGTGGTGGTGGGGAGAGAGACTCCACATGGACACTGACATTCCAGGGATATTTCCACAGCTGAGCGCCTTTCCTTCCACCCCCACCCCCACACACCCCTACCCCCAACTTCCAGAGACACCACATGCACGCCAGTTGTCCCCCCCCACACCTCCAACCTATCCCATCCTCCTCTATTCACCCCTCTCTCTCTCTCCCTCTCTCTCTCTCTCTCTCTCATTCACACTCACTGCTGGGACGTTCCCCCTTGTGTCTACTGTACTTCCGGGCAGGCTGGGGAAATGAAACAGCCATCTGCAGTTTTTGTTTTGTTTTCCACAGTTTTTATTGTGTTTTTTGTATCCATTCAGAGTCTTCTTCCCAGATTAACTTCACATATGGGATTTTATTGACAACATCCTCGGCAGGCAGAGAGAGAGGGGGTGGGTTGGGGAGGAACTGGAGTGGAACTTTCTAGCGCAGCCATTGAGGAAGTTACATCATCCGTCAGGCACTTTTATCCACGTCGGAGTGAAGTGAATGCACGGACTACATCTGTGCCGTCCCCCCCTCCTGGGAGAGTACGCCCCCCCTGACCTTGGTCACGCTAACTCTAAATCAACACAACTGCAGGGAGCAAGTCCATGTACCAAAAGCTGCACTGTACCCTTACCCTGAAACAGGTAGTGGAAAGGGGACTGGAGGGGGCAGCTGTGGAGGCTTTAATAAAATATTGATTTTGGTGGAGACGAATTAATTAATAAAAAAGAAGTAGCGGTGATTACGGATGTGACAGGCCCGAGTGTGAGTGTTTGATTAGGGCCGAGGATGTTTGGCTGCAAGGCAAACACTGGCGCGCTGGGCTGCTGCTGCTGCTGCTGCTTAGAGAGAGGATAACAGGGGGCTTGATGAGTGGAAGGTCTGAGAGCTACATAATGAGAAAAAGAGAAGCTCAGGTGCATGCGTTACACTAGCCTGGTGGACCAGACTCGCTTACCTCCTGCAAAAAGTCTGGACACTCTCCATAGGCATACGTTTACTTCGCAGTGGGTGGGAACTTAGTTTGAACTTAAAACCTATTGGTTCTTCTTTTAATTTCTGTTTGCTCATTGGTTGCTAAAAAACTTAAGTCTGGAGAAACCGAAGTGTTAGGAGAGTTCCCTGACGTAGCACTGGAGCAAAATATAATACTGAGTAGAGGCATAACGGCAGCGATAGCCTGGCTAGCATTACACCCTGGTGCACCCCAAAAACACCTCACCACACCATCCACATATTGCGAAGGCAAGACACAAGGTGCAAACCGTATCGTTATTTTTAGATTTGGGCCTTCCCAAAATATCGTAATGGATAACGAGGTTATAAAAGGTGAGACAACACCGGTTGTCAGGCCGGAAGCCCTCTCCACCCCCTTCCTCACCCTCTCCAAACTCCAAATGCTTTTTAACCCACTGAGACATATAGTCTACATGACGAATGCGAACAGTGTAATAGCTCATGTGGGGGCCCGCGCACAATTTATCCTGGATATTATTCCCCTGCTGTATATTAAAGCAGAGGCCCCAGCTGAGACACGGTGTGCGAAGCTCACCCCTGTGCACAGCTGATCACACACCAAGCCAAGCTCCACACAGCCAGCGGCCCCCCTCCCCTCTCTGTCCCTCTCTCCCACCGCCTATCCCTCCTCACATTAGCTTTTTTAGCATGCTGTTAAACAGCAGAATAAAAAGCCATAGTGAACATTTTAAGAGTGTTTTTTTTTTTCCAAAAAAGCATTCATTTAAGAAGTTTTCTTCCCTAAGCAAGACTAAATAGTGTGGCGTTTACTAGGCCAACAGCTGTGGGGTGGTGTGCTGGAGGGAGACACCTCTGGCAACCACAGTGGGCAGGTCAGCTCGTCATCTGTTTGGTTTTAGATCCAATCACCTGATGTGGGCTTTCCTGCACACACACACACACACATACACACACACACAGACTGACACACACACACAGGCACTATAGACAGAAAAAAAAACCCACACACAGGGCTACACAGCCACACACACACACAAACAGGAAGGCACAGACAGACAGACAGACACACACAGAAGATCGCCATTTGGCGAGCCTGTCGCCACCACAGGCTGCTCTCGCTCACGGCCTCACAGGTAAATTCCTGCTCGAAGCCCACTTTTCGGGGCTCAGAAACCGAGCCCTCAGCATTTTCCCTGCGCTCAAAGAGAGAGGTAGGGGGTAAAAAAAAAATGCTCGCTGCTGCAACGACAAGTGCAAACTCAGCTTGAGCCCTGGACCTGAGCAGATTTTTGGAAAGATAATAGAAATGTAGGCACGTTTTAATGTCTGTGAGTGTGTGTGTGTGTGTCTCTCTCTCTCTGCTCGTGTCTCTCTGTGTGCACCCCCCCCCCCCCCCCCCCCCCCCCCCCAAACCCCCAATCTCTCAATTTCATGGCAGCTTTTTTTTTACGCCTCTTGACTTTTTTTCCCTCTTCCTGCTTGGGCTGGCTACGCTTTTTTGTTGGTCGTTCTCCGGCCTCGGCTCCCGGCCAAAAACAATTCGAGAGCAAATCGAACAATAAATCACCGGCGTAGTGACAGCAGTGTTTCACCTGGATCCAGACACGTCGAGGAGGAGGCCTATTAAAAGCAAGGGGGGGGGGGGCAGAGCAGAGCAGAGCAAAGCACAGCCCAGCCCAGCCCACAGCAGCAGTAGCAGGCAACGCATACACGCACACACACACGCACGCACGCACGCACACACACACACTCACGCACACACGCACGCACGCACGCACACACACTCACACACACACACACACAGAAGGGCCTGCACCTAGCGTCACTACACACCCCCCACACACACACTACCTCCGTGTGATATAACGAACAGCACAGCAGCACACCTCAGTTTATCAAAATACATTTTACACTGAAGTGAGTTTATTAAAGCTGAGCCCAAATGAAAAGCAGTGGTCTATAAATGCCAGTTAGATTTAGTGTTTATAGCCGGTGGTATGAGAGGGAGAGATGGAGAGAGAGAGGTGACTCCATTTTGAGGATTAGAGAGAGAAAGAGAGAGACAGAGAGAGAGAAAAAACAAGTGGTGCCATCTCTGTAGTGGCACAGTGGAGAGAGGAGACCTTTGCTGGGGAGTGCTGCGTGCAGAGATCACCTTTTCCTGCCTGACATATAATTCCCGCTTTTGGCAGCGTGGAGGTTTTTCAGGATTAGCCCAGAACGCTGTGGCCTTCTCTTCCTGCCCCTTGGCCCCTCGGCGGGTCGCCGGCAGCGGGGTCCTTCCACCTCTGAGAGAGGGGAGCAGGGGAGGTGGCGGTGGTGGTGGCAGCCTCGTAGGTGGGGGTGGCGGGGGACTGCACATAGCAGGACACACGGATTGTACAGAAGGGGATATACAGCTCCCTCAGGCTTGCCCCCCCCCCCCCCCCTCAACGGGCTTCTACAAATCTCCCCCAAATCCACCCCGGGCTTCTGGTCAAAATGGAAGTGCCTGAGGGTGCCCAGTAGGTCAGCAGAGCATACTGTTGGAGGACAGCTTTTATAGGCACCCAATCAACAGGCAGGAGGGAGGTTAAGGTGGAGGACTCGTGACCTTGAGGGTCTTGCAATTTCTTGGGTAAGAGAGCTGCAATCGCACTCGCCATTCAAAACACTAACCCAGCATCTCTCTCTTTCTGTTGCTCTGTCTCCCTTCCTCCCTCTCTCTTTCCCTCTCTCTCTCTCTCCATTTCACTGTATGCTGTGGGTAACTGGAATGGCTGTATAGCGTCAGAGAGGAGGTGCTGACAGACATGTTGAACATGTGAAACTCGAATGTATAACCGCTCCAGATGCCAAGACCTGGGGGCACAGGCAAAGGTAAAATGATGGAGGAGGGTGCGGGTACTGCTGGCAGCTACACATCCTTACAACCTATTTGTTAATGGCTACAATAACAAACTCGCAAATATTTGAAATAGACCTGTCTGCCCTTCATATGCCACGGGGATCCACCTGAGCAGAAATGCTATAATGGATATTTATAGTGTCAGAATTAAGTAAAACAGTCATTAACACTTCATTTCATCAGTCCCAATTAGAGTAAAACTACTTGTAATAACACGTAACAATATATACTTACAATGTATATACAACACTTAAACTAATCCTAGCCCTTTACCCTTTGTTAGACTGATATAGATACACCTTAACCGGGACCGGTAACATGAAGTGTAACTGTTATGTTACAGTAAAAAAAAAACAGAAAGTGCGTCTGTTAAATGTGGATAGATAAAAAAAACAAGTCTCAGTACGACAACAGAAGTTCACTGGGGAGCTCGTTCCCAAACAATCTCCCCAAATCCCAGTTCCCTGTGGATCTCCCAACAGCGGGACTGCTCCACTCCCTGTCCTGAAATTACAGCTTGGTGTCAATCACCCAAAAATGCCTCTTTTTTCAGATACTCTTGGCTTGTCAGCTGTCAAAAAAGATTAATTTCAAAGCATGATCATTTTTCACAAGTGACAAGACCCCAATTGGCCTTATTTTATCTCTGGAAAAAAAAGCATCTACATGCAAACTTCCCATGGGGACCGAACAAGATGTCACTGCAAATACATCAAACTGGTCAAACCACTTTACGCTGAAGGACTAAAGGATATGAAGAGCCGTACTGTCAATTAACAAACAAGTGTGAAAATAATCATTTCTAACACATCTGTACGTATTTTTAAATTCAGTGTCACAAATGGCTTATAACATTAAACATCTTTTTCTTCATGTGCATGAAGCGTGGACACAAGATGGACTACAGTCTGCTTTGCTGATCTTTAATCACACGGCCGTGACCCCTTGTGCTGTCTCCCATACCTTACATATTCTACACACTCACATATGCTGCATCTAATCAACACATATGTCTGCTGCGAGAGAAGGAGAGCCATCCATTGGAGTCTTTTACACCTTCCTCAGCCCTTCACACATGCGGGGCCATCTCTAAGAGTCTGATCTCATGCGCTAACATTAGCGTATCGCATTCATGAACACCTGTTGCTTGCGGAGCCTGCTAGGTAAACAAACTGTTAATACTTATACCACACCGAAATGCAGGCATCTGTCACATTACAGATATTTTCCCATTCCGGAATGGTATTAATTAGAGGGATCTAATCCAATCTGCTACGGTACAAAGACTTTAACGACAACTCCACACACAACGTGAGGTATGTCGCTACATGCTGTAAGAATGGACCTCTGATGTATAAGGATTTACTACTGTGTTTGGAAAGTGAAGGCTCCAGGGGAATATTCCAGAAAGCAGGTTTAGTCACTTACCTGGGTGTGCTAACTCTGAGCAAGTGGTACACATGCTAAAAGAATAGCCCTTTTAGGATTGGTCTTGCTAGGAGAATGAAGCCACATGATCTTCTTGAGGAGGGTTCGGATTCCCTCTGAGTTAACCTATCTGACTTACCTGTCACTAAACCACCTACTTGGAATATCCCCCAATTTATACTAGGGATGTTTTTTTTTCTTTTTAAAGCTGACGAGAGCATATAATCCTCTATACAAATACACGAAATGGCTCCATACACAAGCTGTGCAATAATTAGGGTTGACCTCATCCTAACATAGGATGGATGGATTTTTTTTATGATAACCATGCCTCTCTTGTACAACCATGCTCTTACCTGATGGCATCCATGCAGGTTAGCGTCTCTTCCATACGAGTAGGATGCTCTCTCTGATTTACCTGGACAGAGGGACACAAAGGGTAATGATTAGGGATTTTGTTGGTTAATCAGTTGCAGCTAGAAGTACAGGTGATTTAACACATATAACCATCTATCACTTTGGAAATGATTCGTCATAACAGCCCACCCATGTTAATGTTTCTGTGACCCATCTTTATGGTTCTGATGGAATTCTAATCAATGTTTGTCCATGTCTAAAAATGTCCGCAAAGTAAAAACAGCTCCATTATGAAAGTGGTGTTAATCCTATGTTAACTATGCATGCCGACCTGGATCGAAAACGCACACCTTTGGACCTCACAAAAATGTATTAACAAATCAGTACACATTATTTTGTTTTTCAGATGACCTTTGGCTCTAATCGTGGTTCAGGATTCTGATTTAGTCAAGTGTTTTCTGCACTCTATGCGGCACTGTTTTATTTCTGAACTGTCGTCCCATCAACACCCTGATTAATTCAGCTTTGAGATGAAGCTTCCACATGTCCCTCCTACAACACATTCTTGTGATTCTTTTGTTAAAGAAGATTTAATTTCAGTATTCAAGTAAAGAAATATTTTGCCACAAACAATGACGGGATATGGCAAAAAATGTGTGTGAAAACACAACAAACAAGATGTGCCATTTGTTGCCAATTTGCAAGAGTTTGCAGCAAGCTGGGTTTTTATTAACGCTCTTATTTACAGTGCTGACAATGGAGGACATATTGCCATGGGGACTAAGAGACAGAAACTCAAACAGATTATTTACGTTGATGATGGCAAACACTGTCTAAATACCTCCTCAAAACGAAAGAGCCTGTTTGAAATCTAGCCGAAGCTGAAAGTAAGACTTTTTTTTCTTAAAAAGCAGAGCTCTTCAGAAAGAGCTCAGAATTGCTGTCTGTTAATTATATCAGAGGCCATGGTCCATTGACTCACTGCCTACGCGTTGCTGGACTGCACTCGGACTACTGCCAGCTGTGAGGTATTGGCACACACATGCACACCCACACACACGTACACCCACAAATGCACACACAGAGAAACACACATACACACTTACTTACACATACACACACACACAGCCATACAGTACATGCATACACCCACAAAGGCACACACAGAGAAACACGCATACACACACACACACACACACACACACACACACACACACACACACACACACACACACACACACACACACACAAACACATACAATACATGCACACACAACAACATCATCTAATTCACATACTCTCAGATTTCATTTGCTTGAGGCAGAAGCAATATCAAACCAAACCAGCTTTTATTGAAAAATCTGTGCACTTGCAACTGTGTTCCCCTTTATGACATTCTAGCCTATCTGACAGTGCTCGTTTTTCTATCAAAGGGAGGCACAACACACATAGAATACTCTGCAACCAATCACGGAATAAAAAAATTATTCCATATAAAAGGGCCAAAGACTTCTACACAAACACTGCCTGCGTACACAGACACCCATATATATATATAATTATTTCTTCAATCATGTACCGAGGAAAGAAAACAACTATATTTATATAACAAGCAACGCCCCGTGACCTTTTCAACCTCCTGTTCCTGTTCTACCACACATCCAGGAGCCGGCATGCAGCATAATTACACACAAACAAAAAAATCCCTGGTATTTTAATTTTGTTGTAAAGGGTGCTTCAGGATTTAAGGATTTAGACAGGGGCGGGCAACTCAACATGCATTTTCAGGCAGAGGTCAGAGCGGAGAACACTGTCTCTTTCTAAAACACATGCACCTGCACACACACCCATGCATGCACAAATGCAGGCTTACGCACACAGAGGCACGCAGGCAGTCACACACACACACACACACACACACACACAAACACAATGACAAACGGACAATTAAAAAACATTGCTGAATAAGGACACATTTTGAAACAGTGAATTGACAAAAAAGAACAGGGGTAGCAGTATTTGGGAGAGGAAACTTGGGGGGAAATTTGATATCACAAGTGCTATTTATACTGCAACACAGCCATGGCAGTTGCAAAACTCCACCTGGCAGGAACAAAAAAACAAGGCCTATTCGATCTCAATGAAAACAACAACTGGCAGGGAAAAAAGTTCGCTGTAAGCACTCCAAGAAGGACAAAAGAAGTGAGCATGGTGGGAATAAAACACGATGAACACGATTTTATTTTTTCCCCTCCGTCGTCATGTTTTCTGTGTTTAAGTATGGGCATGTTCCTAAACAACACACTGCCCATCGCCACCTCTCCCGACGAGCACACCAAATCCCAGATAATCCACCCAACTGCAAGGCAGGAAGTAAAAGACTATCTCCCATCACTGGACGGAGTGGAGCAGGAATGTGCTTCTGGAGAGAGCAGCAATGGCATTGCTGCGCAAGCTTACACACATTTGGGAACAGATGCCTGGTTGGGAAGACTAGGGAGGAGACAAGGGGAGCGGGAAAAGAGGAAAGAATCATGGAGGAAATAGCCATGACTGATGAAAGTTTATGCAAATGGCTTCCACAACAGGCAGCGATTCAAAACAAGACAATAATGGTATGGAAGTGTAGATCTGCCCCTAAAATGTATCTTTCATCTTAAAAACACAGAAAGCTCAGAGGTCACAAGAATATTGGCTCTACTGATAACATCTAAATTACACTATGACATTTGTCTTTTTAACTTTCACATGTGTCTCACACTTTCCCTCATCAGTCACGCAAGTTACTAAAAACAATACGGTTCCAAATGGGTTCCTTCGATTTATTAAGATACTGATGTTTGGAGACGTGTACAAATTGCCGCGCAGTTTGCAAGGGACTCTTGGCTAAATATGAGAGGCTGAGTCATCGGGCCCGTCTCCAGCTTTGTTAGGGCTGCGAAGGTGTCAACTGACTAAAGATGACAACCTCTTATTAAAGAAAGGCATTGCTCTCCACTAAGAAAAGCCTTTTGTTACCAGTAATACTAGGAACGTGGTTGTAGGACCTCATCTGAACTGATTACAAACCCTAGGAATTATTTCTACCAGAACTATTTTAAGGGGCGTATTTATCATGTACAAATTAAAAAATAAGTTGACCTTTTATCAGTCCCAGTTTACTGAACACTAGCTATTAAACCTGTTGAAGTTTATGGTTTCCGTTTCTTGGAAACACAAGCACGGCTCCAAAATGGCCAAGGATCCGTTGCACAGCTGAAACCCATCACTGTCATTAGTGCATGTTGCTGCAGCCATGACCACCATACATTTCTCCAGTGAAAACGCTGAAACACACGAAAAACTAAAGCTGCATTTGTTCCCCTTCGGCCTTCCAGATCTTTGCACCAATAAATTTTGGTGACAAAATGCGGATTATAAGCAACTCCAAAAAAGATGCTTCTGCACTGCTTACAAAAATGCATGCACACACAAACACACACACACACATACAGGCACACACACATATGCACACACACATATGCACACACACACACACACACACACCATGCTGTTAATTTGAGAGCATTTCCAACCTTTAGCCCCCCCACACCCCTCATCCCCTCATCACAAACGTGTGATGATCTCTGAAAAGCTTGAGGGAAGGAGACCCCTCTTTTTGGAGCAGCTGAAGATCAAGCGAGCCCGAATTAACGCAGAAATGGCACGGTGTCGGCCATGCAAAAAAAGGTGGCATTCATAGTGGCCTCTCGGATGAGCTGAGAACAAAAATCCCACACGCTCACCTCCAGGAGAGACGCGATGCGACGCGATGCTGAGCTGGTGCCAGCCAGCAGGAGAGAGCACACGGTGTTGGAAATGATATCAAAACAGGTTGACTATAATTAAGGCAGAATGAAAATAGGTTGAAGAAGGGGGAAAAACACACACACACACACATGCATAGCTATCAAATCAAGGACAAACTGAAGTAGACTACTGTGCATTTATTAGATACATCAGATACCTTTTTTTAGGGAATGACTCAGTGGATTGTTTTCTGAGGGGGAAAAAATTAAGCTGTTCAGCTAAATTGCAGTCACACTAAAAACAAAATGTCGGCAAAGAGAAATGCTTAAAAGGTACCAGCAGTCAACTAAAAACACCTGAGAGAGAGAAAAAAACAGCTGTACACAATAACTGTGTGTCCATTTCATCAAATTACCATAGAGGACTGCATCATACTGAAATGAACTCTTTTTTTCTAGCCTATTACCAATGTTTAGTTCATATTTCATGTAAAGGCAGATCTCAATGGCACTAAAACAGATTTGGGCTGCAGCTTAATTGTTTTTAATGCAGTAGTAAATTAAGACTTGTATTTTGTTTGGAGGGAATTAAAAAGATACCCAAATGAAAAGGTTCAAACTGCAATAAAGGCCTTAATATTTCTGCCTTAGTTCACATTTTAAAATGATGTGAAAAGCTGCTGCCTATTTACAGTATGCTTCATCTGATTTTACAAAAAGGTCACAGAGCACTTCACTGAAAAGTTGATAAGCAACAAGTTACGAGTTGTGACAAGGTTTCTTCTCTACGCTTTGAGACATTTTTCTCTTTTTATACACACACTACAAAGATTCCATTTACTTATTAGACCAATCGTATTTATTAACAAGGAGTGTCATCATTTAGAAGGTGTTTTACAGAACACCACAATGACAGCTCAGAGTAACTTGAATAAACCAAAGAGAATCTCACAGACTTTGGTTATTTGGTTTAATTATTTTACTGTCCCTGCTACATCAATTAGTTTCAGCATAACAAAGTCTGTAACAATAGGTACCATTATGTACTTAAACTGTACCATAGGGTTGGTGTTTGGCAAGTACATTGTAAGTACATATTATTGCATGTAGAAAAAAACAAAACCGTAAAACAAAGTGTTACCCAGACTTTTTCCCTTTACTGACCTCTGAAGTAACAGTGCTTTAGGAAGCCAGATCTTAGGCCCTGCCCTCCTGTGACATTCAGTGCCAGCCCTCTCCTGCTCCCCTGCACTGCCTTACGGTTCCTCTGCTGTTTATTTACGATGGCTGTCCCTCTTTGTGGGCCGGCATCTGCCCTATAGCGAGGCAGTGGGCAGGCCAGCAACAAAGCCCAGAGACGGTCATATATCAGAGGGAGAAAGGCCTGCAAACAGCCACTCTAAAGCCTGTCACTGGAACAAGGGAAAACAATCGGGAGCGCTTACATAATGCCTATTATTTACTGTTTAACCACAACAGCAGCTCTAGTGGAAACCGATTTGTTTACTGTACTAATTGCTTGAATGTGGAAAGGAAGGAAAAAAAAGTTTGAATTTCTTTTTTGGGCTTTGGGAAAAAACAAGTCTACATTAAAAAACAAAGGGTGGGAAAATGATGTACTTCCATGGTGTCCCGCAGTATAAACTCTTAACAAAAATCACTTCAGCACTTTCAAAGTCCCTGACAAATGGCCCTTCAGGAAAGAGATCATTTGAACGTGACATTACAAACTCTGCTCATGAAATTAAACAGCAAGTAATGTTGCTCATTTCCCCCCATTTTTCTTTAATACAGACAAAACAAAGACCAAAATGGAAAAGCTCCAACTGTCTGTGGCATGGACTTCCCTCTTTTTTTTTAATCCTATTAAATATTTCATTTGCTTGCACCAACACACACACGTCTGAGTCTGTGACTTTGGGGAGGGGGAGGAAGAGGATGTGAGTGTGTGTGAGTCCCGGTTGCCTTTGGACATCCTATACTGGCTCTACACAGGCCAAGATCCTACACACACACACACACACACACCACTCCAAATCAATGCCTAGCAACTCACTTGGAAAAATCCTTTTCCGCATCCTGGTGACTGAACCAGGGGCGGCAAATTACAGCGCTCGTCAGCGGACTGCTTGCTATAGTCGACCCCGCTCAGCCAAAGAGTACAAAACACACCACCCCCCCTCCCACACAGGTGCTCCTGACATTCGCCAGGAGCACACACACACTCACACACACACACACACACACACACACACAATCAGACTCGCTTCTGCACAAGACCCCAATTTGTCTACCTTTTTCTTAGTCACTGTATTTTTGACTGAAAAAAATCACTGTACTTAAGCTATAAAATTAAGTGTCCAAATTCTGCAGTTCAGGAGGTTATTAATTTATGTTTTTTTTGTAATAAAAATATGGGTATCTTCACATAAATTATATTGAAAAGCACTCCACAAATCTAACTATATGATCATAATTTCACTCTTAAGTGAAATAAAAATTGTGCCTTTATAAACTAAAATTACCTATACATGTGGTCACAAACTAGTTGATAGATTCCTTTAAAACTCAGTCGATTAAAAATAAAAACAAACAATATAAAAATAATGATCTGAGATTTTTCTTTGTGCAGTGATTTAAAAATAAATAAGCAGAAGAGGCAAACGTGAGGTGGGTGGGTGGTTGCAGACATCTTAAGTGCTGCCTGATTAAAAAAATAACAGCCATGTCCCTTTCTCTGGACCTCAGAAAGGCTTTTGGCTCGACGGAAGAGGCGACGAGGAGCTGAGCAGGTTTGACAGCCTTGGCAGCATCTGGGTCTGCGGCAGGTCCGAACCCAAAAAAAAAAAAAAAAAAAGATTTTTGGTTATCCTTGTGCGGCGCGGTTTGCTTCTATAAGCGTGTTTGTGAGCGCGAAGAGGACAGGGATGGAGCATGTGCAGCATAAAGCCCTGATGAGAGTCTGTCTCTATACATGCGCGGCCAAAAACACCCTTAAATATTCCTAAAGCCTCCTCATTCTATGGCCGTGGGCTTGTTTCTGGCAGGTGGCTGCCAGCAGAGCTTTGGCCTACTCTCGTAAGTTTTAGGGATCTAAGAAAAAAAAAGGTTACAAGTCAGACAGCAGCACGGCACTCTGTACCAGTGTTCCCACGCGAAAAAGCTACACAAGTTAACGCACATTTCACACCGATATTTTTAACTGGTTTGCAGTTTTACAAAATACAGTAGTTCAAATAATACTGCACACACTAAATTGAAACGAAAATAAACAACAATAAGTTAACCACAATTTTTTTCAGGCTAAATTATGTAAACGTTACATAAATATAACTTGAACAAATGACTGGCAATTGAAACTATATAGTGCCGGAACAAGTCAGTGAAAAGGGAATTACCCAAAGTGAACTGAAGACAAATAAAGGGTGTTTTTTTTTTTTAAAGCTGGGCCAACAATTAACTGGCAGACTCCAAAGCGAATCCCGTAGTAAAACTTGGCATATGAGCGACAAAAGAAAACCTGGACTGGTCGTTGGCTGGGGGGTGATGGAGGCTGGGCTCCTGACTGTTATTCCGTGCCAAGTCAGAATTTAAAGGACCTCACATCAGCACTGTTTCGGGAGCAGGGTATAACATGGGAGTGTTACCCCAAAGCGTGCAGGGTTTTGTGTCATGCATTGCCATGGAATTCTTGCTCCTTCATTCCTCAATCAATCTGTCATGAATGGATCAGGGAGGGGAAAAAAAGAAAAACGTTGCAACAAACGGAAGGTGAGGTTCTCAATTTTGTCGTGTACTAAGGGCAGCGAAAGATGTATGGGAATTTATCTTTATCATGAAGGCTGCCTAGCAAACTACTAAGGGGGTGTTTCAGGTGAAAGACGTTTTTCAGAGAGAGAGAAAGAAAAAAAAAAACACATTCATAAAAAATTATTTGCGCTGCTACTGCGCAAACGGTAACAAACATGGCCGAGGCGAACGACGAAGGGTTAATAACAATCTATTCCTGTATGGTGTGGAGGAGGGAAGGGTGAACTGCACAGACATGAATCATTCTTAGTAATTCCACTGTTTCCATGACATCAATGGGCACCCTTCCAGAACTCCGACAAAGTCTAAGAGGGTACCAAAGAGAAGGCACCGTAGCCATAGGGAACCTGGCTTCAAAACACACACACGCACACACACACACACACACACACACAAATAATCAACAACAACAACAGCACACACCACACACACACACACAAAAGCTATGTGCATCGCATGCAAGAAATACTGTCTCCTCATAGAAAAGCCTGCAAATTTTGCATTCAAAATTAATTTTACACGTTGGTTGACGAGCAACCAACGGCGAATATCTGGCAGCCGACAGGCCCTTGGCACAAGGACGACTGAATAAATCAGTAGATAGATGAATAAGTAACTAAGGCGATGGCGACCAGAGAGAAAGAGTTAAAAAAAAAAAAAATAAATAAAAAAATAAAACAGACGACACAAAGCCATCTTATTTTGTCAGCCATACCATTTGCTTTCTAATTGGAGGTGCTTGCTTTAGGTATTTTTTCCCCTTCTTCCTCTCGCCTGAACACTATTGATAGGCAATAGAAGGCAAAAGCGGCGAGGGGCATTGAAATTCAGAGGCAGCATGTTGAGAGCTGTGCTCTTGTTAAGTTCTTTTGAATGCACTTGATTACATTCTAGGCAGGCACCCCCATGCAAAACAGCCCCTCATTATGTCCCTCTCAAGCCCCACCCAGCTTCTGTCCCAAAAAATCAATAACACAAAATAAAAACAACAACAACCTATAGCTTCACATACATCTTACAAGTCAAACGGCGGATGCTAGTAGGCGGTTTCAGTCAAAAAAAAAAAAACAACAAAAAAATCAGTTGGTTTCCTAGTCATGCTGTCAGTGTGGTATACACACAGACATGGAGAAGAGGAAAAAAGCACCTGAGCTGGTGAATTCTGGCTTGGCACTCAGGGAAGCAGTGCTTTGAATGCACTGAGCAATTTGGCAAATGCACACCAAGAGAAAATTAACCCCATTTGCTGATTTGGAAGGAACCATAAAGTTGAAGGAAGTTGAAGCTGTAGGTGTTTTGTGTATGTGTGTGTGTGTGTGTGTGTATGTGTATACCAATAAAAGGGGGATGTGTTGGTGTGAGAATATTCATGTCAGTGAGTGTGAGTTTGTGTCTATGCATTTCTGTGATCATTAGCTTAGTGTGTACATTTGTGTATGAGAACATTAGCGTGCATATGCATGCGTATGTGTGTGTGCACGCGTGTGCGTATGTGTGTGTGTGTGTGAGCCTGTTTGTCTCAGACGAACCTCCGCTACTGAAATGCGGCAGGCACTGCAGATTTTTTCTTGGCACGGTGACAGCGGTGGCAGTGCCAAGCCCTATGGCGAAAACTACTAAAAGAGGCATGAGGATGGCATTAGAGCTGAAATCTCCCTCGTTTTTCTTTTTTTCTTTCTTTCTTTCATTCTTTCTTTCTCCGGCTGCACGGCGCTGCTGCTCGACCACGGCTTCCGAAGCGCCGCTCCTTCACGCCGTTCTTTCCTTATTTATCGATCCTCCCGTGATCCCCCCTCTGATCTTTGAATCGGTGCCATCTCAAACACGCCCCGCCATTCCGCATGCTGCAGCCATTACTGCCTCTTCCTCCATCGTGGGGTATACGCCTCATCTTTTTCGGCTTCTTGCTTTTTCTTTAGATTTATTTTGTTTGTTTTTCTGCGTCTCTTGTTTCCCATTGTTTGCCTACACATAAGGCAGCAAAAACAATTCCTTTAAATTTCATTCTGTTGTTTTTCTTTCGCGTTGCCTTTTGTGTGTGAGGATTTGGGCCATGTTTCCTACAATACCTGAGACACAATGGCTGTGACTGCGATGTACATGAGGCTTTGCGTGCATGTTTTTTTTTTTGCCTACACTAAAACCTAAACAAATGAACAATGTGCTCCATTATGCATGAATGAGGGACATAACATTTCGAAAGCCCCAAAAAACAAGGAGCAAGGATTACTTAAAACAGGGGAAATCCCAGTCAAAACCATCATTGATCGAAAAAGAAACACAATTCAACAGTGGGGCAAACAAAGCCAGGATGCCACAGTCGAAGCTCAGTGCTTTTTTCCTCCTGCCATTGTAATTAAACCATCTTACTGTACACAAAAATGTACTTAGTGCAGACTTAACTCGCATTCTTCTTCTCAGGTTTCTCAGACGAAGCCAAATCTTTTGCCAGAAACAAGGCGCTCGGTTGTGTGCCTTGATCAGAGCAAAACGGCTGCTTTGGCTTCGGCTTTCAAATCAGTGTGTGCGGCACGCAAAACAAACACAAGGGGAAGAAACGCACCATGATTTATGTCCTGTCCTCTGGGTGGAGACGCAGACTTTGGTGACACTCAAGAATGACAAGATTCATGAGCAACATGTCTCACCTTCGCTGCCCATTTTTGCAGGGGGCAGGAGACAGACAAATGCCTGCACTCTAAAGGACGCCTGACAGGGAGATTTCTCTGACCTAAGTGGAAAATCTATTGT
>CM050209.1:6872500-6887500 GCA_027475355.1 Coilia nasus
CTAATCAGCAACTATGAAATGCTTCATTTTCCCATTTTACCAAGAGTGAGCGTCATTCCCGTCTCCCCCGACTCAGATTTAGTGTGTAAACCTTCTTGTCAAGGAGGTCTCCCTTAGTTGTATGGATTCCTCACAGGTGCAGATGGAGAGGGGGTAGAAAAACTAGGTAGTATATATCCCTCTTCTTCTTTGGCATGAAAAACAGGACAGGGGGCAGCCTGTCGTCACCCAACCACCTGCACAACTCCATCACCAACCCAGCACCTGTTTTCGGGAGGTGGGGTGAGGTGGGGTTGGGTTGGGGGGACAAGACAACATCACTTCAGACAGGAACTGGCATTTTTGGGGATGGGGATGGGGGAGAGAGCCTGTTTTATTTTTATTCTGGAGAGTTTGCGGCAGGCAGACTGGATCAGTCAGTGCAGACTGAGTGCACTCAGGCGAACAGCTTCAGAAAACACCTGAACTAGAACAAGACTAATGGCCAGCCCCGGCACAAATGGATGGCCAAAGTCTTCGAGAAGCGAGGCTTCGACTCACAAACAAGAATGGGGGGGAAGAGACCCAAAAAAGCACCATTTCCAAGACAGAGTGAGATGGTGGTTAGATGTATCTCAAGGTGTGCTGAGAGTGACTGAGAGAGAGAGAGAGGGAGGGAGGCAGGCATAGAGGAACTGCTGTTGCTGCTGCTGCTGCTGTTTCCCTCTAGTTGTAAGACAGTGGGTCAGGACAAAAAAGCACAGCAGTAGTGTCGGCAGGAGAAACAGGTGCGCCATCTGTACCGCAACATTTCAGTGCCTCTGGGTGCAGTTCCTCGGTAGTGGCGGCGGTGGTGGTGGATGCCTCTTCACGCCCACATGCGGGCACGCATGGATATGCGCTGACGGAGAGCCCCCATCATTTATAGATCTGTCTGATCTGATCTCTGCAGCAACGCCTCTAACACACACACACACAAATACACGTGCGCACACACACGCGCTCACACATGCACGCGCACACACACACACATGCTAAACACACACATGCACACACACACACACATACACACACATAGAAAGCTTTTCCAGTGAGTATGAATAAAAGGAAGCCCATCAGTCCTGGGTTTGGCTCCCATTCAGTGAACAAGGGGCCATCTATAATGCAGAGGGAGTTTAAGGCTCTTCCTCCTCTCACCTCTTTCCCAATCCTGCTCTGCCTGCTTTGCTCGGAGGCTGCCAACGGCTCCAAGTTGGCACGAGCCTGGCGCTGCCTCCGTAAGCGCGTGTAATAGCTGGGTGGAGCAGCAGCCCCGCAGGCAGGCAGGCAAGCAGGCAGGCAGGCAAGCAGGCAGGCGAGCGAGCAGGCAGCAAGCTCCAGCCATGATGATGGGAGAGAGCAGGTGGACTGCCGTCTAATGACGACTGCACACTTTGGCTCGTGACGAGAGGGATGACCGGGGCTCGCCGTCACTGAGCAAAACCAGGAAGTGGGTGGGGATCACAAGGTGTGTTGTGTCACAGGTAATGCTTGCTGTGTCCATCCTACTTCTCAGCTGGGATTTACTGAGAGGATTTCCTATGCACTAAATGTCATTACAAAAATGACTGGTTACCTGCTGACGGTTGACAGAATGCATTCAACACAAAGTCTGAAAAACTGACTTTTATATGATCTTGTTTTGTTAGGAATCATCCAAATTGTTATTAATGCACAATAACAGCATTAAGCCTGTCAAAAACAATAAAAAGGCCAGAGTCATCTAGAAAGAGAAAAAATGCATTTTCTATACACCACTGACAGAGATTTTTTCCTTTTGTAAGTTGCTTTGGATAAAAGCATCTGCTAAGTGTAAAGAAATGTAATGATTTATTATGCATATACACTTCTTTGAAATATACACTTCTGGCATAATATTCAAGCCAATCAAATAAAGTGAGCTTTTCAAGTCTTCATTTGCTTTCAAGGTTCACATGAGGCAAGATGGTAAAACAATTAGCGTAGGGAGAAAGAGATGAGGTCTAGCAGAAAAGCAAATTCTGAGAACTTGTTTCATTTTTTAGAGACAAATTTACATATACATATACAGAAAGGATTTAAAAAAAGAAGAAATTAGGCCTCAAATCAAGTGGCTTTTCCCACCATTTATATATTTATATCTATAATTTGGTGTATGACTGCTCTGACCACACTTCAGTAGTCAACTGTGATTAGCTTAAAACTTAAAACAGAGAGGCTGAGAGCTCAGACCAAGGAACACAATGGCTCCGGGTCTTTTAGAAGACATCAAAACCAAACCAAGCTCTCGGGTAAATTTTAGTTTTTTTTCCCCCGTCAAAAAAACATTTTAAATATAAGCTAAATGGTTTGGATTCAAACACACAGTTCACACGAAAGTAAGATTTAAGTAATCACTTAGAAATGTATTTAGGCATCAGCACGACTTTGTCTTACTAAAATCTGTTCCTGGGTTGCATATGCAAATGCTGTTTTTGTGTTTTTTTTTTTTTTCCTTGAGAATCTTTAATGGATACCCCCACCCCCCTCCCCCTTGTGTAATTATGGCTTGTGGAAGAGGGTGTGTGTTTTTGCGCATGTGCGTGTTTGTGTGTGTGTGTGTGTGTGTGTGTGTGTGTGTGTGTGGTGTCTTTGTGCAGGGAGGGAGAGCAGGTGATGTACTGGAACAGCTGGAGACAGAGGAGGCTGCAGCTGCTGAGGAATACACAGACGGCTGATGCAAAGGAGCCTGGGAATTTCTTCCTGGGTCCGACCAAAAAACACTGACCGACCAGAGGACCAACCACAACAGTACCCCAGCTAACCTCTAATGCGTCCTGCCAAATTACCAGAGACACACTAACCTCCAGGCAGAAATCAGGGAAAGAGGAAAACACAAATAAAAATACTGCAATAGTGCTTAAATGCATGTGTTTTTTTCCAATAAGAGCACATATACAGAAATATGCATATAACTGAATATAACAGTATAAGGTAAGATGCCTTTATTGTCTTTATAGACTGGTTACAGTGAGTCTTCAGGTGACCTTCATGGTGAGCAACACATAGAATATAACTGAACGAACTATATATTGGTACATATCAACATAGGTGTCCATGGGTTTACTTTTGCAAACCACTGTCAACAGCCCAAACCTGCCTGTGTTTGTGTGTGTGTGTGTGTGTGTGTGTGTGTGTGTGTGTGTGTGTGTGTGTGTGTGTGTGTGTGTGTGTGTGTGTGTGTGTGTGTGTGTGTGTGTGTGTGTGTGTGTGTGTGTGTGTGTGCGTGTGTGTGTGCGCGCGTGCGCCTGTGTGAGCACGACTGTCTGTGTGTCGCGTCTTTTGACTGAGACCCTGGTTGTCGGGACCAAGGACAAGGGCAGTCGGCAGGGGAGGAGGTGGCCGGCATGGGGTAAACGAGTAATCAAACACACACACACACACACACAACTAAACACACACACACAAACACAAATACAGCCACACAAGCACACACAGATACACAAACACACACAGACACACACGGCTCTCAGCAGCCACCCTGGCTGAGACCTGGTCCAGGTGGAGGGGAGCACTCAGCCACATCCTCGTCCTGTGCGGTTCACAAGCTTGGCAGGCAGCATTGATTAGGCTAATCACTCGGTAAGGGGCTTACACTACACTGCCTGAATGCTAACCAAGACACTTTCATACACACTCACACACACTGTCAACACTTCCTCCTAGTATTTTTCTGGAAATGTGCTTGTGTGAATGTGTGTGACTATTCTTTACTTAAGTTGCCTGTTACTGGGGTGGTGGTGAATGTGTGTGTGTGTGTGTGTGTGTGTGTGTGTGTGTGTGTGTGTGTGTGTGTGTGTGTGTATGGGGGGGGGGTTACAGCCCCTGGTGTCCTTGCCATTTCACCTGCGTCCGTCTTGTATGCTCATACATAGACACACACACACACACACAGATTTTGGTGGCCTTCGGAAAACAGCACCTTGGCACCAGATGCTACGACGAGCCCCTGACTTTCCTACCTTTTGCTTTCCTTTTTAAACTCCAAAGCAAAAAATCTGCACATTGTGTTCACCTCACCACATATGAGAGCACAACCACAATCTTAGAAAAAGTCAACTTTCCTTTTGCGAGGAGCATTCTGCTAAACATAGACCTACCTTACCATTTTAAAACATGGCACGCTGAGAAGTTATATCAGGCGCAAACAAAAACTAACAAATGGAATACAAAGAAGGGCGTACACTGTAAAAAAGTGCTGCTTAGACCCAATTCTAAACACTGAAACCAACATGCTGCATGGATGTTTTTACGTTGAATTAACTCACACTTTTTCTTTGCGCTATTCTCTGCACTATTTTTTTTTAACTCTCATGAACATATGTTTGTTACATTGTGCAAGTTAAACCAATGTAAAAAGATCCACACTGCACGTTGCCTTCATATTTTGAAGATTTTACAAGTATTTTTAAGATGAAGAGGCACTTTTTTTTTTACAGTGCATGATATGCAGCAGGCTTACAAGTTTACGACAGGTTTTACTTGACAAAGAAAAAAGCAGAAGAGGAGTGGCAGAGAGGACAGCCGGGGCGACAAAAGGTTTACAAGAGAACAGGGGAGTCGCGGCTGACAGTGAAGACTCATGGACAGAATGAAAGGCTGAAGAGAGGAGAGGGAAGAGAAGAGAAGAGGAGAGGGGACAGAGGTGGCGATAGGGGTGAGTACCCGACCCCTCGCACGGGCGCAAAGGGAAACGGAGACCTTGCCCTCTCGCGCCTCCCCTGTCACTTGTGATGTGTCAGTAATGAGCTAAACTCCAAACTGTGGCGGCTACTGACAGTGACTCAAACACAAGTAAACATAAACACACACACACACACACACACACACACACACACACAAATATCTCTGGTGCCACTGGAGGGGTAGCTGACTTCCTGCCTCTGTCTGGTTTGGGATGACCACTGAAGGCCTCGCATCCCGGAGAGTACACAAACATATCATCCATATAATTGACAAATGACTTTTTGCCCAAATAGGCAGCACACCTTCCTATATTTATGCACGTAAAGAAAAGCAAGCGCGAATTCAGCGGGGTCTGGCTGAAGTAGGCTAGGATGTTTGACATTCGACAGAAGAAGGGAGATCTAAATCGTCTGTTGGAGGGAGCCGGGAGGGGGACGGGGCGGGGCGGGGCAAGGGAGCGTTTCCTGTTGACGGTGTGAAAGCTGCGGCAGAGACCTTTCTTCCCGAGCCAGTTCAAGTCAGTTCTAGCGCAACCTATTAATTCCCCTACACATAAGTGATGATGACAGGCGCATTTGTGGGGCCAGTGACTGCGATAATACCTCTTTAGATGGGCAAAGTTTCAGAGGCATGTAGGTCACCGTCTTGAAGGAGGGGGGGTTGTGGAGGGGGGGATCAACTGTGCATTGCCACGACGACGGGGCATTTTTTGTGCGCGCCACGCTCAAACCCAGCGATCCTTCATCGCGGGCTGCCTTCAACCCCAAAAGCCGGCAGCTCGTGGAAAGGAAAGAAGACGCGCAACGCTCAAAGCGAAAATCTGCTTCCAGGACAATCCATTATATCTGACAAGTTAAATGTTCCATGGTAGACCATATGGCATCGGAGCGGGGCCGACAATGGAAGACAGAGGCTCAGGAAATGCATCACAATTAAGGTGTTTGGCTGCAGCGCTGATTCCTTCAGAGGCTCCCTATCTCTATCCTGTTTCCTCTTTCTCTTTCTCTCTCTTCCTCCCAACACATCTTTTTTTATTTGCTTAATAACAGTGCACCTCTATTTTCGCATTTTTACACACACAGGTTGGCATGTCATGCGTGCTGATTGTTGTTTTTTTTTTTTTCGCCTCATCTCTGTCAACATTTTATTTCCCTGCCACTGACAGACTGTTGCAAAGGATCGAGTGAGCTTACTGAGGACACGCTGACAAATAACTAACACACACGTCCTGTCTTGCTTTTTTTGTGCAGTGTTTGTGCTGCAGGAACCAACCATAAACAACAACAAACATCACAGCAACACAGAGATACATGCAGGTCTCTTTCCCTCTCTTGCTCTATATCCTTATCTCTCCATCTCCCTCCATTTATCCCTATCTATTGCTCTCTATCTACATATCTATCTATGCATCTGTGTATCTGTCCATGTATCTATCCCTCCATCTATCGCTCTGTATTTATTCATCACCCTCTATCAATCGAACCTTCTATCTAATTATTCATCTATTCATCTATCTGTCCATCCGTCTATCTATCTGTGTTCATACACTACACGTACATCCATACATCCATGCATGCATGAGTAGGTCAGGCCACACAGTAAGCTGGCCCTGCGTGATAGATAGCTTAGGCCTCCCCTCTGCAGAGGCCACTGTCCCCGATCTGGAGCAGGGTGTTCAGTAGTGGCACAAGCAGCGTAATGTTCCATCATACACGGCCCACCTGACACACACACACAAACACACACACACACACACACACACACACGGTTCCCTGGTTAAGCCTGCCAGGCTGAGCGGCAGCCCAGAGGACGCTCTTCTAAAGCTGGGGAAGATTACACAGCTAATGGCTGCCTGGCTCCCCGCGCTCCCTCTTCTAATGATGGCGATAATGACACGGAGGACAATCCCAATAATAAAACACACAACGCCGGGCTGCCGCCGTACCAAACAATCACCTCAGCGTGCAGCAGCAAGTCATCATAAAGTGGCCCTGATATGTCACCAGAGATCAAGGGAACGTGTTAAATTGAATTACTAATTTCACAGACAACAATAGTACAGTTACATTTAAGAAAAATGTCATTAACATCCAGCAAATTCAGTTTGTTGTCATCTCGGGCCTCTAGAGGGGGAACAACACTTTACAGTATTCTGAATTTAACTGCAGTACCGGTTTCGTCCACAAGCCTGCATATAGCACCTTTAAGTCTCGTCACTGAGAGAGAGGCACAGTGCTAGAGGACGACACACGAAAAGCTCCATGAGAAATCCCTGCCCAGTGCACAGGCCGAGCTCAGCCTCTCCAGTCGGTCAGCCGTCTCGCAGGGGAGGGAGAGCGCCACAGAGAGGGGGCAGACACAAGGCCACACTAACAGGATTTCTGGAGAGCGTGTCACGAAAAGAGAGAGAGAGACAGAGAGAGAGAGAGATAGAGAGAGAGAGACTGGCGTTATGTAACCGTAGCTGCTCTCCTGCCAAAGCCTGTCCCTTAAGAGGGGCCAGAGCATCCTCCTCTCCTCCGCCTCATCACTCCATCAAAGACCAAAGCCGCTAAACCAACCATGTGGGCTATGACGCCACTGGCTGCAGCCCTCTCTCTCCTTCTATCTCTCTCTCCATTTCTGTTTCTCTCTTTCTCTGTTTTTCTCTCTGTCTCTCAGGGTGTGTTTAGAGAGCATTCGCTCTCAATGTTTTGCCCACAGTTTTTTAACGTGCAGAAAGCTCTTTTTTAAAGAACTGTATTGTGATTGTGCACTTGTAAGTGCTCAGCGATGATGGTTTAATGTCATTACACAGGTCTGCTTTCATGCCTATCTATGTCACACATGCTTGGTCTCGATCAGGTTGCTTCTCTCCCAGTTACACTTAGTAACATTCACAGCCATAGTGACACCCTGTTCCGGCACCTGACATCCATTCTAATTCAATCACAACTCCATCATTCTAATTGCTGTGGCTGGTCAGTGGTAATTTGTTGATGTCGAGTCTGAATGTCGGGATCACAGACATTTAATTGTCTAAAAAGCCTGTTGCTGGCCGTGTATGTATATATGTGTGTTTGCTGGTGTGTACGTGTATGTTCCTGTGACCACTGAGGGGGAAATGAAAAAAAGAAAAAAAAAAAAAACAGTTTCAGTTTGAGTCAGACGGTTTCTGTCACCTACAGGAGGAAATTTTACTGTGGTGAAAGCGGCATAAGTGGTTAGTTAAGGTTAGTTAAGGTTAAGTGTGAAATACCTTAACTAATCTTTAGATATTTATTATGGTTACTGAGGATTTAACACATGACCCGTTATGTTACCATTTATTACAATACCTACAAAACACTAACATAGCTCTGCTGTGATTACAAAAAACAATAATGTGTGTGTTGCTGGGAGAGAGGGTGTTGGGTAAACTGAGGTGGGGGTCCCTGTGGTCCTTGCAAATGAAAAAAACGAAAAAGCAAGGTCACAGATTATAATAAAGGACTAGCCAACACCTCAGGCCCGGGCCTCAAGGACCACTGGGAGGAAGACAAAGGCAGATTAACAGCTGTAAGAAGATAATGAGTGTTACACCAGCCCTGCACTTCCTGTGACCACTGAGGGGGAAATAAAAAAATAAAATAAATAAAAAGTTCTACAATATCAGCATGGTCCTTTTGAACCTTCCTTTTTAACCCTCCTCCATTTACGCCTGCCACCTCAGTCCAGCTCTCTGTGCTAAACAGGCCAGGGTGGGGAGAGAGAGGGAGGGAGGGAGAAAAAAAAGTGAAGGATTGCTTTAGAGCTGGGCTTTAATAGGCTGACTGAGGGTCATTCTTTTGAGTGGGACTGTGTTGGGCAGTCTGTTTGGATGAGGGGGCGAGGGGGTGAGGGGGCCGAGGAGTGGGAATACGAACAGGGGTGAGATAAGGGGAAGGGGTGCAATCAAAGGGTGCCCACCCCAGCTTGTCTGCCCACGGCCGGTCACCCCAGGTTAATTCCATCTGCTGGACGTGCCAGCGAAGGGCATCGCTTCCAAGCGCTACCTGTCAATCTTAACGGGGCTTCAGAAAACAGCCCTCCAGCCCACTGCTATGCCAGCGCTGTGCCTCCTGCCCAGCTAAATTTGTATACGCCATTCAGTCACAGAGCAGCACATAATACTGACAATGGTAGGCAGTGTTTCCACCTGCGCGTTATAGTTAAGGCAGCCATCTTAACAACGTATCCCCTCCCACCTTAACTGAGTTGTCCCATTAGAACACTAAAATTAGACTTGGGCTTAAACACTGGTGATAAGATTCTAGAAGTATGTGTAAGAATCAATTGTGTTCCATTCATTCCAGCTAGAATGCTTACAACAAACACAATGCAAAGGACTATTATGAATAATTTTGGAGTGGTATATTTCTCAACTATCACCTTACACTTCCTCGGACAGCCACCACCTCAACTAACACATTCCCTGCCTGAAACACTGTGTAGGACTTCCATAAGTGATAGAGAAAGAGGGGAATAAATGTTCTTTTTTAAAGCTGTGTTAACAGTTCGTGCTAACTTTTATCACACTTGCTCAGCATAAGTAGCCTATACCACTGTCACGAAACTTGCTGTGTGTACATGAAAAAAAAAAACTCTTTGGCAGGGACACTCATCTCACAGGAAGCTTCCTGACTGGTCAACGATAAATTTCTCAGCTGCTAAAAGCAGAACCCTGAGGTAGTATGCCGCACATACGCTTTTGTTTCCTCAGAACATCTATTTTCAGAATGTGAAGACAGTTTGAGTCAGACTCGTACTATTTCTGTCACCTACAGTAGGAAATGTTACTGTGGTGAAAGCGGCATAAGGCACACTTGCCTTGGTTAAGTGTGATATACATTAATAAATCTTTTGATATTCATTATGGTTACTGGGGATTTTTACACACAAGCCTATGTAACAATTTATTACAATACCTATGAAACACTAACATAGCTTTGCTGTGATTACAAAAAAAATCTTTTTATCTGAAGACATAAAAATGTTAAACACCTGAAAGGGGAAAAAATGCAGATACACAGACGTGCAGCTGATACATTTTATAGTTTTTGTTTGGCATCAGACTTCAGAGAGGGAGAGTGACACACTTACATACACACACACACACACACACACACACACACACACACACACACACACACACACACACACACACACACACACATACACAGAGGGACAGAGGGAGTGAGGTTGAGACCTGCGTGAAAGCAGGGACCATGTGATGATTCTACTCAGGCGATGAAAGAGGCACCTAAAAAGCTTGACACCAAAGCCTAGAGAGGAAACACCTGCTCAGAAAAAAAAAAAAAAAACAGCAGCTCCATTTTCAACACAACTGCAAGCAACAAAGCCACAGTATTATCGACCCACTGTACAAGCGTACACAAGTGCAAGCAGAAAACACAACAACAAACACACACAACTGCACTAGCATCATCAACACAACAACAAAACCTGGACTATACAGCACAATACTTTAAAAATGCGACCAAACCTCATCAACTAAAGAAACTGCACAAGAATACATCCTTTTTTTTTTTTTTTTTTAAATACAAGCGAGACATCCAAAGGCTCCACACCACAAAACCACTTGACTTTCACACATATATACCAAGAAGCAGCAAAGCAGAAGGTGGTGAGGATGAGCAGAGGGGTGAGGGATACACCTGCAAAGAGGGGCCTCATTATTTATAGGCCCCAGTCTTTGCCAGCAAATATTTTACCAAAAAGCACAAAGAATGGGAGGGGTAGGGTAGGGTAGGGTAGGGTAGGGTAGGGTAGGGTAGGGTAGGGTAGGGTGGTGGTGGTGGTAGGCTGGCAAGCCAGGCTGAATTCTCCAAAAAAGTATTTATCCTTAAGGGGAATATTAATTACGTTCTGCATCCATACAAAACTGTTCTTGTCCTGGGGGATTTCCTTACAACACACACACACACACACACACACAAACACCAGCACACACACTTTTTAACACACTTTTTTTCGGTAACACTCATTTGCAGACAGCCACACACAACCACACATACACCACACACACACACAAACACACAACATACAACACACAAAAATACACACACAACCCCACAAACGCAAACACAAACACACACACACACACTCACAAAGCACAAGAAACACACACACAACCCCACAAACACATACACACACACACCATCACATCTGAAGAGCTTCTCACTGCCAGGGAATCGGCTTCTGACACAGTGAGCTGAGAAGTAGAGTGAGCCCCCTCCTCACAGTCACATCCCGCCCACCCCCTGCCCTCGGCCAACACCCCCCAAATTTCAAATGCCCCCTTTTGGATTAAGACAGAAAGTTGGCAGAGGTGCGGGCGGCACAGCAGTAAATGCGTCGTTACTCCTAACGACTCTTCAAAGCGCTCTTTATTAAAAGAAGCGGCCCTGGAGACAGGCCAGCGGGCTCAGGTCTGGGAGAGGCCTCTGTCTGGAGGGGGGGTGAAAGAACACACACACACACACACACACTCACACTCACACACAATGATGTAGACACAATCAAACACAAAAGCTTACACACACACGTCAGACACACCGATACAGACGTAATATGGTACACACACAGGAAATGCACGAGAGGTATTTTAAAAGGAAGGATAAAAGACGCAAAGATACACAAACCAGTGAAGACATCCACCACAAAACACACAAAATATATAAACACAACCACAGCAGTAAACACATACACATACAAACCCACAGACACACACACATATACACACACACACACACACACACACACACGGCAGTGCCAAGCAGTGTGTGAAAGCTACAGAGGAGGGGAGGCCGAGAGTTTGAGCTCTTCACCCCCCCTTTCTCTCTCTCCCCCTCTTTCTCTGTTACTCCCTCTCTCTCTCTCTTTCTCCCTCTCTCACACACACACACAAACACACACTCCTCCTGGAATAATGTGTGTGTTTAAAAAAAGGAGTGAAGGGGGGGGCGAGGAGAGAGAGAGAGACAGAGAGAGAGAAAAAAAAGTGCCCCGGTGAATATGGGAATCTTTCTTTCCTTCCTCTGCTATTAATTACTCTCATCTATCTCCTTTCCTTGTGGAAGACGCTGGGTGCACAACAAAGAGGACTCGCTGGCATACTGCAGAGAGGGCACAACCACACTGGCAATGCCCAGGGGGCACCTCACTCTCCTGCCAAAAATGTTCACATGCAAAAAAAGAAAGAGAGAGAGAGAGAGAGAGAGAGAGAGAGAGAGAGAGAGAGGAGAGAGAAAAGCGGTATGCCCGCACCCTGGCATAGACAGCCTGTGTGTCTCAGGGACCGTAAAGTTTCTTTTGTTTCCCCCAAAAGCGCTGCATTTGACTTGACAGCAGAGCAGAGCAGAGCAGCACCCAAAAAACCTACAATTTCAAATGTTTCATGTTCTCTACACTGACTGAAAAAAATAAATAATAATTTTGAAAAATGTTTTACTCAAATATGTTTTAATAGCATGCGGAGTGACATTTGTGGGAATTTTTTTTTTTTTTTTAATTACTGACAGTATACATACACCCTGACAACAATAGTTTCTTAGGATGGTGTAAACGAAACTAGCATGTGGTTGAAATACACTAAATTTCTATGCATTTCCACATTTAAAAATGTAAAATGTATTGTTGTGCAAAAGTGGCCAGTCGTGCGCGCTCAAGCTGCTGGTTGCCGGGTAGAATGCTGGGTGTGATCAGCGCCATGTTTGTGTTGTGTTGTGTGTGCTCTCCGTCTCCCATGGAAGCCCAGGCAGCCCCACAACCTGCAGATCTGTTGGTGGTTTACTACAGCCGTGTACACACACACACACACACACACACACACACACACACATACACACACACACACACACACACAATAGACAAAACAAACCACAGGCAGATGCCCCACAGGAGGGGGACCCTAGTTTGAAATCAGCCTGGCGCTTTTCTTTCTTTCACACTCTCCCTCTCTCTCTCTCGCTCTCTCTCTCTCTCTCTCTCTCTATGTCTCTCTCTCTCTCACTGCCGAAGACTTGCGCCCCCTTGCTCTCTCTCTGCCTCTCGGAGATGGGCACACAGTTGTGTACGCTCCGTGCCAACCGTGAGTTTGGGATGGCGGCTGTTATACCGCCGCCACCGCTGCTGCCAATGCGGGGAGAGGGCCCAGACAGTGGTGGCGGGTAGTAGCGTCCACTCGACAAAAGAGCTTTGGAGATAATCTAGGTGAGGAGCTTTGTTTATCTGCTGTGTGTTTTGTGTGTGCCAGTCTCTCTCTGCACTGGCTGGCTGGCACAGGCACACGCATGCACAGGCTGGGTAGGGTAGCGGGGTGCCCAGGTCAGCAATGCGTCCAGCCGCCGCGTAAACTCCAGTCCATCCCCGAGCCCAAACCGACGCTATGAGGAGAGCGCGGATAACACGACGGACGTGACCGTCAACATCGCCACAGTGAACCAAACCAAGCGGAAGGGGAACTGTGACAGAACACCAGTTCAGTTTTTTTTACGGACAATGCCCATACACAATGCCCAATCAACATAATTATTCTGTATTGATAAGGTATTGTAGTCAATTTGCATTAAACTAAAAATACTTAAAGGCAAATTAGGAATATTTTACTGTATTTTGTCTTCAGTTTATTTACAAATCGACTAGGGTAATTATTACTAATTTCCATGTGATGATGTGCAGGTTGTAATCTTTAAGTCTATTGTCTTCACAGGTGGAATAGGTACATTGAAGGACAAACACTCTTCTTGCAAAGCCAAAGCCTCTTTCTCTGGGCACAAGCCTACTGCAGGCAAACCCAACACAGCAAGGGGATTTTCCATTTACTTTCAGTGTGTGTAAATGTGGTGTGTATGTGTGTGTATCTGTGTGTGTGTGAATGTGGTGTGTATGTGTGTGTATCTGTGTGTGTGTGTGTGAATGTGGTGTGTATAAGTGTGTGTGAATTTGTGTATGGGTGAATGAGGCTTGTGTGTGTGTGTGTGTGTGTGTGTGTGTGTGTGTGTGTGTGTGTGTGTGTGTGTGTGTGTGTGTGTGTGTGTGTTAACTGCCCTGGACGTAACAAGGGACACTTTTTTGTAATTTACTTGTTATGTGACTAAACTGAAAAGAGAGAGATGAGAAAGCTTGCTTGTTAGCTGATGTAAGATGGCACTTTAACAATGCAATTTAACATGAACAAGTTAAAAAAAAAAAAACTCCATGAGAAAGCAACAAAAAAGCAACAACAACAGCATGCAACAGCAGCATGCAGAAAGTCATTAAAATATGCATACTATATAAAAGCAGGTTTTAAAATATTCTAAAGAAATCAGTTGATATACATTAGACCGACTGACTGCTACCCATGCATTACACTTCATACAAAGTTCTGACAATAATGCAAACCTTTACAATAACAATACACACGCTTCTTTACTCACACATATACACACAGAGAGCACACCACTTTCAAGGATTACGCGGGTAAATTGAAGAGGTTATGAAACAAAGCACTTGTCTGTAATCTTTTGTTTCTGTGGATTAACCTCCTCTCTCGCTGTCCTCCCTGCACTAAGTCCCGTTTTACCTCCCAGTGGGGAGCAAGATTTTTTTTTTTCTTTTGAAGTGTTTCATTTGTTTAATTTTTGTTTTCACAGCAGTTCCTACAACATGGCTCCAATCTGAATCAGTGGAGCCATTTTTTGTTTGTCTTTCAAAGAATCCAAGGAGTATGAATGATCTGTGTAAATGTATTTACTGTATGTAAACACGTGTAGTCAGATGCATCGTTAATGGAAGACAGGCATTCACAGGGAGAATATGAATAAGGAAAAACACCCAAATCTAGACAGACAAGTCATCTGAGATAAAGAGGAAAAGAGAGACAAACAGAGAGACAAAAAAGAAAGAATATAAATACATGAAATGAAAGAGAAAGAAAGGAAAAAATGACAGAGGAAAAAAAAATCAGAGTGTGCCTGTTTGGGGTCTTGGTAGGTTTTTGTGTGTGTGTGATGAAAAATAGCAGGTGGTATATTTAGCCCTGGGTGTGATTCTGCGAGACCTGCGGGAAGCCCCTGGTGAGCTGGCTTGGCTTGGCCGGGCTCGAGTGGAAGTTGGGGGCTTTTTTCCGATTCCTCCTTGGGCTGACTGGGCACTGAGGGCGAGCCAAGGGACCGCCGAGCCCCTCTCAGATCCCCCCCAAAGGGCTCTCCATACACACCAAAATGGGTATGCGCCCACACACACACACACCATACACACACACACCACACACAA